>CAUYLG010052613.1:0-72500 GCA_963573385.1 Cacajao melanocephalus | reverse complement strand
GTTTGTTTTTGATTCATATATATTCTGAATAGTTGATAAATGGAATTCAAGTCTTTGGATAAAAAGGTGTATTAATGCATCTGTTGAAACTTTTTTTTTTTGGATGAATATCAGGACACTGGGAGAACTACAGCAGCCATAGGGACAACATACATTGGGACTGAACAGTTCAGACAAGCTTGTAATTTCATGTCTAAGTGCAACAAGCATTTTCGGGTGCCCACCAGATGATGTCAGGCAACAGGAAAGAAATGCGTTCTGTGTCCTCAGGGATCTCGCAGCCACAGAGAGAGCAATACAGCTGTGATACTTCCTTAGAAGAGACCCAAGGGACTTAGAAGTCCCCAGTAGGAGACAGAGAAGGTCACTTTTGTTTTGAAGAAGTCAGCTATCACCAGGTCGAACAGCGGGAGAGGCACCCTGGTAACCCAAGGACAGAAGTGACTGAGTAGTTCAGTGGTGGCATAAGCACAGGTGTAGGAGATTGAGGCTGGAGGGCTGGGGGAGGGTGGGGGTGTCCTGAAGAGCCTTGCTGGCTTAAGGAGTTAGAATTTCATCTGGGAGGGAGTCGGGAGGCAAGAGGGGTTTGAGGCCAAATCATGACCACCACACACAGGTCAGTGTGTGGTTTAGATGCGTGCTTGGGTGAGAGCACAGCTAGGAAGGTGCGTGTAGATCAGGAGGGCAGGAAGCAGGGCAGTGTTGGGCCCCACCAGCCACGTGGCCCACTGCCTTACTTCCACTTGGTCACCATCAAATGCCAGTTCAACAAGGCTTCCCTAGACAACCATGTTTAAAATTTCCACCCACCTCCACTTCCACACGTGTTGCCCACCTTCCTTGCTTAATTTTTTTCCTTAGCACCTATTATATGGCATATTCATTGATTCATTGATTCATTCTGTTTTTCAGGGCAAGATTTTTGTCCTGTTTTTTCAGGCTGTCTCTCTAGGGCTTAGATTAGTGCTTGGCACAGCAGACTCTTTAAATGTTTGCTGAATGAATGACTGTCGGAAGGAAAACGTGGGGTTGGGGTTGTGAGTCATTTCAAGGTGAAAATCATATCTTGGGATGGGGATAAACAAAGCCATGTTCAGTCAGTTAACTAAGCCCTTTATTCCCTTGTAAGTACTGAAATAGTAGTCGGGCAACTTTTGGAAATTGAATTTTCACTCAAGTTAAGGAAATCTTTGCTAAGCAATCAATTTGGGGAGTAATTATAGTAAATTTCAGTTTCTCTCAACCCACTGGATGACTTAACCTCAAACATTGCATCATGAGACAGAATCACAGTAATGATGGCATCTAACATTTATCAAGCATGTATCAACATATATGTGCCAGGCACTTCACGTTTTTTTTTTCTTTTAAATTTTTTTTTATAGAGGCGAGGTCTCACCCTGTTGGCCAGGCTGGTCTGGAACTCCTTAGCTCAAGTGATCCTCCCACCTTGGCCTCCCTGAGTGCTGGAATCACAGACGTGAGCCATCATGCTTTCATGCCTGGCCTCCTTTTTTCTTCTTTTAAAAGATGGGGTCTTGCTCTGTCACCCAGGCTAGAGTGCGCTGGTGTGGTCATAGCTCACCAGAGCCTCCATCTCCTGGG
Organism: Cacajao melanocephalus; assembly: GCA_963573385.1. Lineage (NCBI taxonomy): Eukaryota > Metazoa > Chordata > Mammalia > Primates > Pitheciidae > Cacajao > Cacajao melanocephalus. The sequence continues at coordinate 70,895 of CAUYLG010052613.1, read as the reverse complement.
CTGAAGTGATTCTCCTGCCTAGGTCTCCCAACGTATTGAGATTACAGGTGTTAACACTGTGCCCAGACGGGCCTGCAGACCTTGAATGTGTGGTCTCTGGTTTGGAGATAGAGGTGTAGAAAAGGCGAAGGTCTGGGGGAAATCAGTTCATTTCATATTCAGTGAACAGTTTCCCCAGATCAGTCTAATCACGGAGAACTTCAGTAATGTTAATCTGGTCAAGAAACACAATGGAAAATACAGATTTATTAAATGGAAAACCACAAATACTGAGAGAAATCAAAATAATAAGCTTTCTTTGCTTGTAGTCTAGGAATATCTTAGTAATCTGTCATTTATTTCTTTGGCCTGTGACCCAAGGTCAGATTCCTGGCCCAGGGCCTCAGCTCAATAATGCATTCTAATAACCTCTTTATATAGAATACCTTGAAGTTATTTGAGTATGCCATGATTAAAATGAATATATATTACTCTGTGGATGTGGGATATGAAATATGTATACTTCACACAGAAACCTCCACAGATGAGTCAGTATTCTTTGGCCAGATTTAAACTGTTTTTTTTCTCCTTCCTTTTAAATTTTTATAGAGATGGGGTCTTGGAATGTTGCCCAGGCTGGTCCTGAACTCCTGGACTCTAGCGATCCTCCCATCTCAGCCTCCTGAGTAGCCGGACTGCAGGCACACACCACTGTACCGAGCTAGATGTAAGCTTTCTTATAGTGAAAGTGGACAGTGAAGGAAAGCTCATTCTGCCTGTGGGTTTGACAGACGAGAAAAGACAAGTGATTTGCAAGTGATTGAGTTAGTTTTGAGTGTATTCTTTGGCTTGTGCTATCCCAGTATAGGATAGTTTGAAATGACAATTTACACGTCAGAGTCTTCATATTCCGAAGGTCCTATGATTGTGAGATATACCAGCCGTGGTTCTGTGGCCATATTGCTCGGAAACCCCTCTGTTCTCAACCAGTTGTTGTTTAGGTGGGTGGAAGATTGTAATAGAACGGGGTTGTCAAACTTTTTTCTTCATTTAAAGAAGTTTTCTCCAAGGACTGTAAGTTACGGGTAACTACCGACTGTCCCGAGTGGGACTGGACACAGGAGATGTCTGCTCTTTTCAAACAACCTTCCTCTTCTGCCTCCCCTGCCCCTCTACCTTTTGGGGTAATTGGTACCACTCAGTTTCAGGGTTTTGTTGTATTCTGTGGATCCATTTTCTGTCTTAATGTCATGTGTTTCAGTTGTAAATATCTCCAAGTTTCATTGAACATGGAGTTTTTATTTCTTGTATTCTTTGTTTTGGGCATGATTTTAGAGAGGGTGGTGGTGGAAGTGGTTTTATTCTCTCCATAATACTTCTTCGAGAGTAACATAAGGATGTTTAAGAAGGATAGTATCTAGGGAACACATGATTAAACTGAGTGGATAAATGAATAGGAGTTAGCCTCTGGAGTCCAAGACAGAAAGAGTCCTGTACGAAAGCCCTGGGACTGGAACATGAGTACCTGGGTCAGTCCCACATGGGTGAAAGGAAGGCCAGTATAAGATGTAATTGGAGGTAGAGGCAGGGGCCAGGTCATCTGAAGAGCTTAAGAAATATTTGCGGAATAAGCAAAAAGCCTTGTGTTGGACATTCCCATAACCAAATAACACTTTGTCCTTCAGAAGCTTACGGTCTAGGTGACATGACATGTAAAAGTTTATTCTATCATGAGAAAAACCGAGTGGTCCTACATAAGCAGTAGAAACAGTTTGGGCTTTATGTAGGAATTGGGGAAGGAAATCACTTCTGTATAGGGTTCTCATGGAAAGATGCTTGAGGGAAATAAAATGTGATCTGAGCCTTTCTCTTGTGGGTGGGCCTTGAGCAAGCAGGGTTGCTGGGGGGAATGGTGTAGATATATGGTGTAGATAGATGGGGTACAAGGGAGTGGCTAGGCTGTGTTGGGGGAGGTGGCTCCTGAGCCTCCAGTGGTCCACAGGTGGCACTGATAAGGATGTCCTATGCAACTTGCTGAAGGCTCACTGCTCCTTGTTTTCAGTGAAAAGAGTTGAACAATAAATCCAAGGCAGCTTCACATTGCTTATGCCAATTCCCACCAGGTGCTTTCTGCTCTCCCCGTAGGCATTCCACTGCTAGGGGAACTGGCTGTCTCTGGAAGCAGTGTTAACTATTTTTATACTAAAGAAATAACCCACTTTCTGTGATGCCAGCACTTTGGGAGGCTGAGGTAGGCAGATCACCTGAGGTCGGGTGTTCGAGACAGCCTGGCCAACATGATGAAACCCTGTCTCTACTAAAAATAGAAAAATTAACTGGGCATGGTGGTGGGTGCCTGTAGTCCCAACTACTCTGGAGGCTGAGGTTACCATGAGCCAAGATCTCGCCACTGCACTCCAGCCTGGGCGACAGAGCAAGACTTCATCTCAAAACAATAACAACCAAATAAAGAGATATCCGACTTCTGGTAACTTTCTCCAGTAGATCTTACTGAATGTGGCCCTGGATGTGACCTAAAGCAAGTCAGATCCCTGCGAGGTGTGCGTCCCCTCTGCTGCGAGGGTGGGCAGCCCGTCTTCCTCTCATCTTGCCTGCACTAGCTTCAGGCATGGCCACTTCTTTCACTGGCAGAGTGTTCAAACCCCTCCACCTCCTGAATGCTGTTCTTCTCCAGTCATACTCTACTTCATCAATGTTGCCGTTAGAATTTATCCTTCAAAATTGGGTGGAAAATTCTAAATATTGAGGACACAATGAACAGGGCTTTTTGTGATATTTGTACTTCTTACAGAGAGTTGGCTGGAGTAAGCAAACATTGGGAAGCTCCGGTTGTGAGTGTAGTTACTTTCTAAATTTCAAGTCAGCTTGGCTTCATTCCGTACGTGGAAAGTACATTGCGGGAGGAGTGACAGAGAAAAAACTCATGCTCATCACACAGATTGTTGTTTGGTTGCTGGTACTGCCAGCTAAGTTCAAAAAGGCAACAATATCATGACGTAGTATGGCTGGATTTGAATAAGCCCTTTGTGATGTATACATCCGTTATACAGTGGGTTGGGGTGGGGTCTTGTTGAAATGGAGATTGCAGATATTTTAATTGAGATTTCAGCAACTCAAACCTTTAGAATTAAAAGAGGTGATGGGATTTGGATTCAATGTTTGATTTTGGTTGTTGACAAGAGTAATTGATCTGTAACTTTGCATTCTATTGACAGTGTTTTTTTGTTTTACTACTGTGTGGTTTATTTTTGGACCCAGTATCAACTTTTTTGTGTCATGAAGTATTAAAACATTTTCAGAGGTGATCAGTTTATAAAATTTTTTCTTCATATTTTGGCATTCTAGACATTACAAATATAATTTGATTTCTTTGCATGATGTGATTTGTTATTTAAATGAGAAGTGAGCAGGAGCCCCCAAGCTGGATCAGTAAAAAGGAGGAAGAGGTTAGTTTATTCATAGGTAAGTGTTTTTATCCCAGATTGCAACCATATCATTTGTTGTTTCCCAAGCTGCCTTCTTCCCTAAAAGCACATTCATCCGTGGTGATTCACCTGGGCTGGGGAGGTCTCAAGTAACTCAACAGCCACCATTTGGGAGGTAGTAATAGTTGCAGGCAAGAATTATAAATGGGTGCTAAAATTCGTGGGTGAAAGTATGATGAGAATCAGTATTTACATAGTCTCAAAGTTTATCCCCCAATGATCCTTATTAGTTACAAAGGGAAAAATAGTAATTTTTCCATGGGAAACCTCATCGATGGCCTTGACCAAGTGATCAGAATTAACATGATCCATAATGGAACACGCACATCATACGCCTCCTGGTAGAATGCACCAGGGAGGGTGCAGTGTTGTCACTTCTGTGGTAGGCATGCCAAATGCACAATCTGGATTTAGGAGGAAGCATTAGGCAAACCCAGATTGAGGGACATTCTACAAAATAAATGGCCAGTCCTCTTCAAGTGCCAGGGTCATGAGAGACAAACTGCGCCAGGTTGGAGGAGACATGACAAGTTTCTGTAACACAAGGTCTTGGACCAAAAAAAGGACATTAGTTGGGGGAGTTGGCAAAATTTGGAGGAGGTTGGCTGTAGCTGATTTAATAAACTGTGTTGATAGTTAATTTCCTGGTTTTGGCCATTGCAGCTATAGTGATATAAGAAACATTTGGGGAACGTTAACATTTGGTGAAGCTTGGAGAAGAAGGGTGTACAGGAATTTTTTGGTATTATTTTTGGAGCTTTTTCTGAGTCTGAAAGTATTTCAAAATGAAGTTAAGCAACAACAACAACAAAAATAATTCAACTCAGCTGAGAAATTACAGCTTTAGTGCTTGTACTTTGAGACATTTCTCTGGATTGGTCAGCAGCTGGTTTTGCTTCCTGAATCTCCACAGTGATCTGGATAGTTGAGGTTTCTAATTATGGGACCTTGGGATGAGTGAGACATGGCTGTATTGAATTCCAGCTACACTCTGACAAGGTTTTGTTTAATTAATTTACTTATTTTTGTACAGGGCTGTAATTACATCTTTGGGTGTCCCATCCCTGCACAGGTTATTTGAGCTTTACTGTCATAGCCACCAGAATCCCTAGCTGCAAACTTAGCTCTGTAATTAATTTACTGGTTTGTTTCTGTTTTTATTATGATGATGTGAATTCAGGTTAGTTCCGTGGATTCTTCTGCTATGTGTCATATGTTAGTGAATTTCATACTTGTTTGTCTCCTAGGAAGAGTTGATACCTTTTGTATAACAACGTTTTATTTAAACTTGAAATATTATACTAAATATATATTTTCCCCTCACAAAAGACACTTTGGAGTTTCTATAAATGCAGCGAAAAGTAAATGTACTGTGGCATAAGCACCAAGTGCTAGCCTTTTATTAGATAATCATTAGAATGGGAGAAATTAATACATTAGGAAATGTTTCTGTTAGCAGGAGCAGTGGTTAATGTGTGACTCGTAGGTTGTGAAGTCCAGAGTGTTTTGATTAGTGTGGGCAAGAGCATAGACTTTGGGAGTAAGAAGACCTAGTTTTGAATTCCAGATCTGTCCTGCTTATTATGGGGTTGAGTATCCCTTATCCAAAATGCTTGGAAAATGTTTTTGATTTGGGTTTTTTTGGATTTTGGAATATTTGCATTAAACTTATACAATGAGCATTTCCTTTGAACATGACCTTTTGAGCATCATGTTGGTGCTCAAAATGTTTCAGATTTTGGAGCTTTTCAGATTTTGGATTTTCACATCAGGGATGTTCAACCTGTACAGTATGACCTAAACGGGTTGACTTTTCTGAGCCTTATTTTTTGCATCTGTAAAACTGGAGTCCTAATAGTATCTTGCAAAGTTATTGTGAGAATGGAGTGATGTAGCATGCAGTGCACATGGCCTGAAGTGGGGCCTTTCATCCACATTGAATTCTCTTCTTACCTCCCTCTAGGTTTATAACAAAGGCATCTGCAATTGGTGAGAATCTGCTTTGTGTATAAAAACCATAAAAAGATGATAGCATGTCAGTAACCTCTTCAGTATTTCAGAAATCTTTTTTTTTATTTTCAAAAACTTGTTTCTATCTTTTAAAATATTTTATTTATTTTTATTTTAATAGCTTTTGGGGTACAAGTGATTTTTGATTACATGGATGAGTTACATAGTGGGAACTTATGAGATTTTAGTGTATCCCTCACCTAAGTAGTGTATGTTATACCCAATATGTAATCTTTTTATCCCTCACCCCCCCACTCCCCATCTTCTGAGTCTCCAAAGTCCATTATATCACTCCGTATGCCTCTGCATGCTCATAGCTTAACTCCCATGTATTAGTAAGAACATGAAATATTTGGTTTTCCATTCCTTAGTTACTTCATTTAGAAGAGTGGCCTCCAGCTCCATCCATGAGTGCTGCAAAAGACATGATTTCATTCCTTTTACAACTGAATAGTATTGCATGGCATATATATACCACATTTTCTTTATCCACTTATTGGTCAGTGGGCATTTAGGTTGGTTCCACGTCTTTGCAGTTGGGAAGTGTGTTACAATAAGCATACGTATGCATGTGTCTTTTTCACATAATGACTTTTTTTCCTTTGGGTACATAGCAGTAGTGGGACTGCCGGATCAAATGGTCGATCTACTTTTAGTTTCTTAAGAAATCTTTGGCCGGGCGCGGTGGCTCACGCCTGTAATCCCAGCATTGTGGGAGGCCGAGTCGGGCAGATGACTTAAGGTCTAGAGTTTGAGACCAGCCTGGCCAACATAGTGAAACTCCTTCTCTACTAAAAATGCAAAAAATTAGTCGGGCCTGGTGGCGCATGCCTGTAATCCCAGCTACTTGGGAGGCTGAGGCCGGAGAATCGCTTGAACCCAGGAGATGGTGGTTGTAGTGAGCTGAGATCCTGTCACTGCACTCCAGCTTGGGTGACAAGAGTGAAACCTTTGTCTCACAAAAGAAATCTCTATACTATTTTCCAGAGAGGTTGTACTAATTTACATTTCTGCCAGCAGTATATACGCATTTCAGAAGTCTTTTTGCCAAGAAGTTCTTCCGCATCTCTTACTTTCTTACTCCAGAGAAATTATTTTCTTTTATGTATTCACCACATTAGATATTACTCCAAAATCTGTTAGACAGGTGTCACTCATTTGCTAGACTTTCTGTGGTGTTTTAATGTTCTTGTCTAAAATCATTTGATACAAGTAAGTATTAAATTTCTTTCAGAAGAAAGTTGTAGGAAACAGAGACAAAGAGATTGTAGAAAACAGTTGAAAGGAAACGTTTTCATGTACAGTTTTTTTTTCAGGTTTCAGGCACTGAAAATTGGGGTTTTGATCCTCTAAAGAGGGCCAGTTATTGTTGCTGTTTTATTCTGGTTTCAAAAGTACTTTCGTTTATTCTTAAACGGTCTGATTTCAGTATCGCCCTGTTATTATGTAAGTGGACATGGTCGTTGTTAGGAAGTTTAGAAAAGCTGGTCCAGCCTGCCTTAGTTTGTGGTGGTGTTCTGTTCTGTTTTGTTTTAGGCTTTTAGCAGCCTGAAGCCATGGTTTTTAGTTTCTCTCTCTAGTGATAAGCAGAAAAGAGGGATGAAGAAGGGGCTTCACTGGTCCAACCAGAAACAGAAACCACAAACCCATGTTTGTATTCTTTTTCTCGGACACCACAATTGTTAAAGAGGCATGTCTTCAAGTTACCTTCAAATGGTTCAGCAAAAAAAAAACAAAAAAAAAACATGTGCGTGTGTATTTATCCATATAAATCCTGGGGCCTGGGGGAGAGGGAAGGAGAAAGAGAAAAGCTGTCATGGCAGTGTTAACAATTACTGAACTGGGGGAAAGGTCTATGGGTGTTCTTTGTACTTTTCACCACTTTTCTCTAAGAAACTCTCTCAGGATTCCACTGGCTGATACCCTGAGTTATTTTCCTGTCCCCTGAGGGAGAGGTCAGTGAATGGCAGTTTCAGTAGGAGGAAGGCGGGAGGATAGAAGTGCTTGTGTGTGCAGAGACGAATAACTAGTGAGTAATTCAGTAAGTATAGATTGAGCATCCCATATAGAAAATTCAAAATGCTCCAGATTTTGAAACTTTTTGAGTACCCACGTGACATTCCAACAAAATGCTCATTGGAGCATTTTGGAATTTGTGTTTTCGGGTTTGGGATGCTCAACCATTAAGCATAATGCAAGTATTCCCACGTCCGGAAAAAATAGGAAGCCCAAAACACTTCAAGCATTTTGGATGAGGGATACTCAGCTGTATTAACTCAGTGGCAAGAAATTACTAGTTTCTCTAATTTAGACTTTTTTCCTTATCCAGAATAGCATTCATTGTTTTGTAGTAGAGCCTGTACAGGTAAGAGAGTAAGCTGTTGCTTTTTCAAAGCAGAGAAAACTACTTGGAACTGAAACCAGATGATAAAAAAGTAAAAGACTAAAAAATATATATTTATAAGACATATACAAAGATAAAAGCAAAATCTGTAAGGCAGAAATATTAGGTCTGTTGCAGTTATCCAGTGCTCAGTCCTCCTAGTCTAGAGACACAAGTTAGTTGTCTGTGATTAGCAGCGCATCTTACTAGCTAATAGACATTCATTTATCCTTTAAATTACTACGTGGCTTCAAAGGTAGTATTTTGCATAATGTGAATTTGCATAATATTTATTATTTTACCCTTCAAAAAGAGTCTTCTAAACTAACTTTTTTTTTTTTTTTTTTTTTTAACTTTTCTTTCACGTTAATGATGACATCTCTTGGGAGCTCAGGGGCCAGTCAAAGGTAAGAGACTTGGTTTGTTATATGATGCCTGTGAAGATCTTACATGCTTATTTTTGAACTCATAGAAGTTTTCTTCTCAAAAAGGAAAATACTTTCTGTCCTGTTATACAAGTAATGCAAGCTGTCAGCCTACTCACAAATCTGAAGCCATTTCTGGGCCTGGAAAGGGCCAGAGGTTTATGGAAAATCTGTATTTGCACTTTGACCAATTCTGGCCGGTCTCCTAGCAGCTATAACACAGATTCCTTTTGTGCCATAGATTGGCTCAAGACTGGTAGTTCCAAACTGCGGTCAAAGCCGACTCATCCTCCCGGCTCTGAGACAGCTGGGGGTGCATTCCCAGCCAATAGAAACCTGAGTGGCCACAGCCACCTCAAGGGAACGTACTTTTTCACCTCTGTCTCTTGGGGAATGTGGAGCACTGCTGAAGTGGGCACATAGACTATGTTTCTTAACTGACCATGAAGTCACTTGGAATGCCCAGGAAATGTAGATTTTTATCTCCATTATTGGGATTTTGTTTTTCTTTTAGAGTCCATGGCTGAATTGTAATTTCAGTTCTCTATTATTATTGCTAAAATGAGTATATAGACATGGCTGTTTGGGTCTCTCTTTTTTTTTTTTTTGAGGCGGAGTTTCGCTCTTGTTACCCAGGCTGGAGTGCAATGGTATGATCTCGGCTCACCGCAACCTCTGCCTCCTGGGTTCAAGCAGTTCTCCTGCCTCAGCCTCCCGAATACCTGGGGCTACAGGCATGCACCACCATGCCCGGCTAATTTTTGTATTTTTAGTAGAGACGGGATTTCACCATGTTGACCAGGATGGTCTTGATCTCTTGACCTCGTGATCCACCCGCCTGGATCTCCGAAAGTGCTGGGATTACAGGCATGAGCCACTGCGCCTGGCTGGGTCTCTTACTTTTTAAAATCATTTATTAAATTTTTACTTCCCTAACCCCTAGACCACAGGAACTGAATGACAAAAACAAAAAACAAAAGTCATTCTGTCAGTATAAAATGTTATTTTAAAAAAGTTGAATAGGGCACTGGTTTCTTTATGTATGTAAATTTTTCCTAATCTTTTCTACCGAAAAGGTGCTAGAGTATTTTTGTTTCTCATTTTTATTTATTTATTTTTTGAGACAGAGTCTTACTCTGTCGCCCAGGCTGGAGTGCCGTGGTGTGATCTCTGCTCACTGCAACCTCTGCCTCCTGGGTTCAAGTGATTCTCCTGCCTCAGCCTCCCGAGTACCTGGGACTACAGGCATGCACCACCATGCCCAGCTAATTTTTGTATTTTTAGTAGAGACAGGGTTTCACCATCTTGAACCAGGATGGTCTTTATCTCCTGACCTCAAATAATCCACCCACTTCGGCCTCCCAAAGTGCTGGAATTACAGGCCTGGGCCACCGCACGCGGCTGTTTTTTTAAATTTTTTTGGTGCAGAGGCTGAAGGTTGCAGTGAAGATATGAATGAACCATTGCCTGGTGATTTACAAATTGTTCATGTTTTATTTAATTCAATTGCATGATTAGAGAAAATGTTGGCTGACTAAAACACATGGGGGATTAAACACCACAGAGTTGCCCCTGAGGAGAGGTATACTTGTGGAATGGAGAAACCTTGATCTTTCCTTTATGCTTCTATGTTATTTGAATTCATTACAGTGTTTACTTGTCCGCTTTATGAAATCTTTACCTGGAAGGTACCTATAATAATTTACAAAATTGCTAAACCTTAAAGAGGACCATTTAGTGCGTAGTAAAGAAGAAGTAAGTGTTTATTAGTCCCCAACTTTGTGCCAGGCTGTGGCATTTTCATAGTGGGGAATGGAGCTAGGCTAGGCTAGCGGTGCAGAGGAGGGAGCTTAGGGCCAGATAGGGCTGGAATCCCAGCTCGCCCACCTGCTAGCTGCAAGGCGCTTACCTTCTTTGTTCCTTAGGTTCCTTTGAACAGTGTCAAGCACACAGGCTTAGCTCAGTTATGATTACTTTGGTGATAGCCTCTCAACTCAAATTAGGAATAAGAAATGTCATTGTTAAAGAAATCTCTAAAAGAAAGACAAGTGAAAAAAAAAAACCCAATAATAATGGACAGGAGAGTGCCATTTAGAGCCTATCTCTGATAAATACACAGTCGGCCTTCTGTTTCTGTGGGTTTCACATCTGTGGGTTCAACCAACCATGGATTGAAAATAGTTTTTGAAAAACAATGAAAAATAATAAAGCAGTAAAAAAATTTAAAAAGCAGTGCAGCATAACAACTATTGGCCTAGCATCTACATCGTCTTAGGTGTTTTAAGTAATCTAGAGATGGTTTGAAGTGTAAGGGAGGACACGTGCAGGTTACACGTGAGTACTGCACCATTTTCTATAAGGGACTTGCACATCCGCGAATTTCAGTATTCATGGGAGGTCCTGGAAGCAGTCCCCTCAGGATACTGAGAGATGACTGTATACACGTGTGGTGACGGGGCTTTTGAAGTGAGAACTAAGCTTACAAAAAAGGAGCAGGATGGTTTCTACTTAGCCTTATTAAGAACAGCATTAAATAAAATTAGGGAGGTGAGCATGGAAAGAGAGTAGGAGAAACTTGGTTTGAGCTCCACATTTTATGTAATCCTGCTCTGCTGTAATGGTTCTCACTGTGGGTGACAAATGGATTTTGCAAGGCAGCTCCTCCCACAGTGAGGCCTGGTCCTTTTGGGGCCATCTTCTGTCTTCCTTCTTTGGCTCCTCTCTGGTTGGAAATGGCTTAGTGAGCCACCACTGCTGATAGATGTACATTTAGCTTTGGAAAGACATGGAGGGTGAGCAGTGTGGGACATAGCACTGCAGCCAGATGACATCTTCTGGGCCCAAGGGCTCTCGGGGACTGTCACTTCCTGGCCGACCTGTCACTCCGTGGCATTTGCTTTCACTCACTGGCCTTGCTTCCTCCTCACTGCCCCATCCAGGGAACAGGTGTCTCCCCTGTCTGCTGTTTGACACAGAGACATGGGTGTACGGACCCTCACCTGTCCAGAGGTGCTGAGCCAGTCATCGTCTCAGTTGCTGCCAGGGTTGTCTCCCTGCCCCTTTAGTTGTCCTCCTGGTCCTCCCAGAACTGCTCACTGGCTTCGCAGCCTGTGCTCTCCCTGTCAGCCCCATCCTTACCCACGTCAGTTTCATGGGAACTATTTTTTCAGGAGTTTCTCAATTCTGACCCTGGCACAAGCAAGCACTCTTGCTTTCAAAAACTTGTTCTTCTCGCCACCCCCTCCGCACCACCCCCGTCCATCCCTTTTTCCCCATTTCCCCTACCCCCTGTTATTTTGGGTTAATTTTAGCTGTGCGATAGATATTAGTATTCATTCTTAATTTACCATCTTAACCTAATTTTCCTTCTTAAAAAAATTAGTGTTTAGACTTGTGGTCCAGATAATCTTGGGAGTTCACACAGAGACATTCTCCTACCAACACCAAAATTATAGCAGGGACAGATAACTTTTTTTTTTTTTTTTTTGGGGTCAGAGTCTCACTCCATCACCAGGCGCCAGGCTGTAGTGCAGTGGCGCGACCTTGGCTCACTGCATCCTCCGCTTCCCGGGTTCAAGCAATTCTCCTGCCTCAGCCTCCTGAGTGGCTGGGACAGATAACATTTTAACATGTTAAAATCATGTCATCATACTCAAAAACAACATATAATGGCCAGGCATGGTGGCTCACAGCTGTAATCTCAGTACTTGGAAGGCTGAGGCTGGAGGATTACTTGAAGCCAGGAGTTTGAGAACATCCTGGGCAACGTAGTGAGACTCCATCTCTACAAAAAATTAGAAAAACACAACAACAACATATATAACTTCAAGGACGAGCAGTAAGCAAGGGCCAAAGTGACATTTCTGGACTTTGGAATCAGGCCAGGCACCTGGAGGTGATTGGAAGTTCAACTCTGGCCGACCGATGGGGGCCCTGGTGTGTGGTTGGAGACTGGAGCCGAGCTCACCATCTGAAAACTGATTTGGGTGAGGCTTCTCTGTGAATGAAGGCTTCAAGTCAGTGTTTGGCCACCAACAGTGAGCTAATGTCTGTGTTAATAGGAAGGGATAGAGACTCTGGGCCTTGAGAAGACCAAAATCTGGGCTTCAGTATTGGAAATGACAACATAAACTAGTCATGGAAAGGTGGCCATCAAGAGAGGAATAAAGAAGCAGTCGTGTAAACCATAAAATACACACTCCCTGCTGAGATGTTCCTGCGCGCTAGCATACAAACCATCATCAGGAAGCATAGCAGCACACTCCCAAAGTGGGAGAGAGTGACAAAATATCAACTGAAATACATTTTAAAACAATTGCACTTAAAATGTTTAAGGAGATAAAAATCAAAAAACACAAATAAGTGGGTATGAAACTAGCAGAAATCCAAAAAGTGAAAGATGCAGTCACTGAAAAGTTTGCCTTTGGTTAGTTGGTTTAAAGAAAAAGAAATAATTAGGGAAAAGAAGCTTTTAAAACAGTGTGGAAGAGCTATGTGATATTCTAGAAAGTGGTGATAAGGCCAAAGGGCAAAACAGATCACCTGTAAGATCCCACTGAGTAGGATTTTGATATATATTCTACCTGCTTTTTATGCATATAGTTTTTTTGGTACAAATATGGAATATACTCTAGACTTGTATAACTTTTTCATTAACGTAAACTTTTTTCATCATTAAGCCTTGTATACCCTCAAATCTACACTTGCAACTGGGCGTGTTATAATTTATTTAAACATTCTGCTATTGTAAGCTATTTTGGACATGCTGTAGTGAGCGTCATTAAATTTTATTATTAAAAAATATCTTTTTCTTTGACCACAAAAATAAAAATACTGAGAAAATATAAAAGCATAAAGAAAATAAAGATCACTAATTTCCCTGCAAGAAATAAACTTTGTAGCTGTAACTCTGTGTGTGTGACTGTAGGTACAAGTGTGTGTGCCTTAGCCATTTTATGACACATTTTGTTTTGTAACCTCTTTTGTCACTTAACGTTGTGAATAGTTTTCCATGTAAAATATAGCATAATATCAACTCCAGGGTGTCTAGTTGTCATTGTAAGCCTGTACATACATAATTAATTCTCAGTGTGTGACAATAAGTTGTTTTATTTCACTATTATGAACAGTCTATCCATTATGATATTATAAATAATGTTAAGGTTTTCTTAATGCACACTTATATTTACTTTCAACAGGCTTTTGCTTATGATCATTGTTTCTGGTCTATGGATGAATCTGTCAAAGAAAAGTATGCAGGTAATAGAATCTGGCATCCTGTCAAACTACAGGGTGTTCAGTATTTTTTTCCTGTACATGATTGCTTGGCAGACCCCCCAAACTATGTTTTTCCTCTGCTCTCACACCGCAATAACAATCATTGGCATAGAAGATGACTTAATGTGACCAAATATGGGGGGTTTTTCCCTGCACCCCAAGCAGCAGACACTGGGCGTGCATCTTCCAACTCAGTTCCGATGCTGTCTACCTGGGAATAGCGTCAGATCCACAGACTGAGGGCTCAGTCCCACAAGACTGCGCCCTCCTTCCCACCAGTGCAGGTCCAGGCCTCTAGAACTTCTTACTAACTGGGCTTCCAGTTGGGGCTCCCACAGCCCCCTCTTTGGGTTTGATTAATTTGCTGGAGCAGCTCACAGAACTCAGGGAAACACTCATGTTTACTGATTTATCATAAGGAATTATTTTTAAAGGACACAAACAGCCAGATGAAGAGATAGAGAGGGCGGGGTCTGGAAGGGTCCCAAGTACAGGAGCTTCTGTCCCTGTGGAGGTGGCCCATGCCCTCCTGGCATGTGGATTTCTCACCTTCCTGTTGGCCTCTATGTGTTCAGCACTCCAGAAGCTCTCTGAACCCTGCCTGTCCTTTTCGTTTTTATGGAGGCTTCCTTACATAGGCAGGATTGTCAACCATTTAGAAACATGACTGGACAAAAAGTGCATGATCTGAACACAGCAAGCCCTGCTGTTCAGACTTTTCTTGGGCATTCGGTGTAGCATTCCTTCCTCCAAGATATGAGGGAGGACCTTGTGGAATGAGAAGCTCTTGACCCACAATCAGATAAGAGTCTTGCCTCGGGCAGGTAAAAGGAGGTAGGAGAAGATCAGATTGTTTCCTGAGGCCTAAAGTGCCCCAACAATATAAAAAGACTGCAACATGTGGATGGTAACCTATATCTACATAATTACCACAGGGTATATATGATTACTGCAGAATTATTTTGCAGAAATAATTATTTTTAGAAACTGCAGATAACACCCTCCCGTGTTATTATTATTTTTTTCTTTTTTCTTTTTTAAATTATTATTTTTGAGACGGAGTTTTCACTTCTCGTTGCCCAGGCTGGAGTGCAGTGCCCTGATCTCGGCTCACTGCAACCTCTGCCTCCCAGGTTGAAGTGATTTTCCTGCCTCACCCTCTCGAGTAGCTGGGACTACAGGCGCGTGCCACCACACTCAGCTGATTTTTTGTATTTTCAGTAGAGATGGGGTTTCACTATGTTAGCCAGGGTGGTCCCAATCTCCTGACCTCATGATCTGCCTGCCTCTGCCTCCCATAGTGCTGGGATTACAGGTGTGAGCCATTGTGCCCCATCTGCTATTAGAGTTTTTAAGGTTGATTGGAAAATGGGAGATCACTGTGTGCCATCCTTGGTATGAGTTGATGATATTACCTGACTAGTGCACACAGTGGTTATTTTACACTCACATGCCCCAGGCCTTACATGAGGCCTGGAGCACACAGTTGCCCCTTAGATTTCCCTGGAGGCTTGAGACTGGGCTGGAGAGGCAGGATGGCATAATGATAGAAGAGGAGCACTGGCCGAGGAGAAAAGGAACCCTAGGCTCCTCACTGCCTCTGTGCCTTTCCGTAAATCACCTCACCTGTCAGAGCTTCCGTTTTCTCTCTGATAGAGAAGAATATACCATATTCTCTCTCAATTTTTTTTTGCTCTGGAAGTCTGTTACTCTATTATTCTTCTAAATGATGACTGCCTCAAGCCCCATCTCACCACAAGTTTAGGACTGCGGTGACAGCCTTTGATTGCCTCTATTCCCAACTGCTTTTGTCACCTGTTTTTAAACAATCTCTTTTAAATATTAAGCATCGTATTGTTTTGGCTTCTGTTAGGAGAAAGATGAATAGTATGCCTGTTTTGAAGTTAAGATTCATTTGGTTTAGATGGCACAGTATCAGAAGTATGTATGGTAAGTTAACTGGTTAAAAAAAAAAACCTCAGAAAAACTAGGAAGTGAGACATACTGGAATATCCTTGTCTTAACATAAAAGCATCCAGTTCTTCTGTATGGTATTGAGACTAAGTGAGGTAGGGTGACTTGTCAGATTCACATTTGATTACTGACTACTGACATATCTCATTTGGCCTGTGGGGGAGAGCTTGGCTATATTGTTTATGTCCATGATTGAACGCGGAGGGAAATTTTCAGGCTCCGACTCCCTGGCCTAACTGGTATGTATTGTAGATCCTGTAATTAGAAATTGTCATTGAGGAAAATGAGAGGGGATTGGTATTTATGATTATTTGAGCTCTGGTACCTGCCGAATAAAAGTATTGGCTGACTGGTACCTAGTTGAATTCAGGTACACCTGGGTCCCAAGTATAAATTTCAGATATTTATAATCATTGATTATAAAGTGAGCAGCTCGTTGGCTCTGCATTGCAGGGGATTCTTAGTAGTGCTTATTCAAGTATGTAGTACAGAGAACTTTTCACTAATTTTTCCGTCATGTGCTAACTAGAAATAACCTGGGAGGCATAAGCCTTTGGGAGCATTCATCAAATTTAAAAATCTTGTTTGAGGATAAATAAGCTGATTATACATTTTGGAGATTTTTGTTTGTTTTTGTTTTGTGAATTGTTCCTATGTAGTTTGGGCTAAAAATATCTTCTGTTATTCTCTCTCTGTAAGGTCAAGATACTGTTTTCAAGTGCCTTGGGGAAAATATCCTGCAGAATGCTTTTGATGGCTACAATGCGTGTATCTTTGCCTATGGACAGACTGGTAACGTTAAATGACATGAAATCACATAAACAACCATCAGTGAAAGAGAAAATAGAACCATGTTTATTTTACTGAGTAATGTTGCTGATTCCTTGTTATTTTTGTTGTCAGAAAGTACTGTAGATGTTGAAAGTAGTAGATAACATTGTTTTTAAATGGGTGTAATAAAATTAGGATTGGGATCTTTTTTCTTTATTCATTTTTCTCACAAGGCACTGGCTGTGTTTTTTTTTTTTTTTTTAAAATACAGAGCTATGAGTGTTGAACATATTTTGAGCCATGCCCATACGTTGTGCTTTTTTAAGGCGTTAAGAATCATAACACAGAAAATACCAAAAAGAACGTACTTGTTAATATCTCACAGTAATAACTAATAAACTTTTTGGCTTTTGCATCTCTGTAGTCAAGAAAAGAAAACCTATTTGAAGTAAACTAGTTGCTCTTGTAAGAGTAAAGGATACAGCTTGTCTAACTGGAAATGTTCTCACAGAGGAATGCGTTGGATGTTTCCAAGAAGCCTCGTGTGTCATGCTGAAATAGCAGAAAGCTGGGTCAGGCAGTGACAGCTCCAGTCCTGCTCCTGCAGCTGGCCAGCAGAGAGACCTGGGCAGTTACTGAACCTCTCTGGCCTTCAGTCTTCTTACCTGCAAAGGCTGATGCTCATAAAGCTTCTTGAAGGGTTGTCATAATGAGTTCCCATTGTGCAAACTTCTTACAAAAGCCTGGGACTTAGGGAATGTGGCACGTTAGCTTTATGGATTATGATAACAATAAAATGGTACGTGACCAAAAGCAGCAACTTGTAGGTTTGAAAGCATATTTGCAAAAACACTGCTACTAAAAACAAAAGGAATTATACTTAAGTATCAGTAGTTATTTGTTTTAGGGGGTAGGACTATGGTAATATAAGTTTTGTCTATTTTCCTGTGTTTTCTAAATTTTCTTTATATTTTACAATGGAGAAAATATTTTTTTTTTTTTTGAAACAGTGTCGCTCTGTCTTCTAGGCTGAATGGAGTGCAGTGGCACGATGTCGGCTCACTGCACCCTCTGCCTCCCAGGTTCAAGTGATTATCCTGCCTCAGCCTCCTGAGTAGCTGGGATTACAGGCTTCAGCCACCATGCTCAGCTAATTTTTTTTGTATTTTTAGTAGAGATGGGGTTACATGTTGGCCAGGCTGGTCTTGAACTCCCAACCTCAGGTAATCCACCCGCCTCGGCCTCCCAAAGTGTTGGGATTACAGGTGTGAGCCGGCATGAGCTACCACACCCAGCCAACAAAATAATTTTTTGTAAGAAAAAGAAGAGTATTCTTTAGTTTCCACACTAGAGTGAAAGGCTAGTCAGATAATTTGCTCTGGGGTCCAGAGGGAGAACGTATATTTTTTGTGCAGTAATCACTGGTTGGGATCAGGCATGATAGTATTAATTACATGGCTCTTCCAGTTTATTTCAGAAAACTTTTAGACTTCACTATTTCTCAGTTGTTTGAGGTATTTTTTAAAAGTATGAAGATACTAAAAGAAGTTTATTTTTCTTTTTAAAGGACAGTTGCTTCTCACTTTTCATGTGCAGTAAGAAAGCTTTTGTACTTGTTCTCATTGTATCTGGGTGTGTTTCTTACTGCATTGTGGTATTTTGCTAAGTGTTTATAATTTATTAGGAGCAATGGAAAGAGGGTTATGTATTTCACTTCTCAAAGAGACAATATAACTCCGATTTCCATTTTTTTAGGATCTGGAAAATCTTACACCATGATGGGCACAGCTGACCAACCTGGATTAATCCCAAGACTTTGCAGTGGACTCTTTGAACGAACTCAGAAAGAGGAAAATGAAGAGGAGAGTTTTAAAGTAGAAGTGTCCTACATGGAAATTTATAATGAAAAAGTTCGAGACCTCCTTGATCCCAAAGGGTAAACGACTTTCAGACTTTAGTGTTTTAGCACTGTGAATTAGAACAGACTTAAATAGGCTTCAGTGCAAATCTTACTTATTTATTTTTAGAGACAGGGTCTCACTCTGCCACACAGGCTTCAGTGCAGTGGCACGACCACAGCTTACTGCAGCCTTGAACTCCTGGGCTCAAGAGTTTTTTGTTTTGTTTTTTTTAAACCAAGACATTTCAGTTGGAATTCAGTTGTTTGTTTGCAGGCTGTGAGGTGAGGGAGAGGCATAATTAGAGAGATGAAACCTGGCCTTAAGGACGGTGAATTTTTAAAGATTCTCAGGAACCAAAAAAAGTGCCCTTGATTTCATGGCACAGACTTTGAAAGAGAATTGTGTCAGAAGTCTTAGGAGGCCTTCACAAATGCTAGTTTGACTCTACAGCTGTAGCTCAATGAGGAAGTGCGAGGTATCTAGAAATCTGTTCATTCAGCGAGAATTCTTCGAGTTCAGATTTTAAGGAAGCGTAACAGTAGAGAGAGATGGAGTTAATGACCACAGCTTGTGGCTTGTCGATGTAAAAAACAGTATTAGGAAGGTCAAAGAGCCAAATAAGCTGAGGCCTACAGAAAGTTTGGAGGACAACAGGAGGACATTTAGTTTTGCTAGATGAGGAAGGTGATCAAGGAAAGAGGATCTTCGAGGCAGTGAATCTTAGTGACTCTCAGTCAAGAGCAAACAGAACCCTCAGCTCCTCTGTGTTGTCAGTTTTCCTTGACCAGGATGGTAATCTTGAGGGTTCTCACAGGGAGGTTGAATCGAGGCTCAGTGCGTCTATACAGATTTTACTTGACAAACATTTACTGAGTGGTCATTATATTGCAGCCACTATTCAGGAGCTCACAGTGTGGACAGAATGGGGGTTTTGTAAAGAAATAATTAAAATACACCGCAGTCAGCTTTTAACTTGTGAAGGAGGCTTCTACAAATGAGAGAGCGAAGAGACCATGACTAATACTGCTCTGAGGAGAAGGGAAGATTCTAGAGTGTATTTGCTTGATAACTTTCGTGCTGAGTAGGTGGTCTGTCCACTGGGAAGTTGGGTGAGAACCACTCAGGCGTAGGGAACAGCCTCTGCCACATCTTGAAGGTGTAAATTAATCACCTTTGGAGAATGATCCAGCAGTTGAGTGTGGTCAAACAGTAGGATGCACAGAAGTCAACATGGAACAAAAGGAGGCCAAGGCAGGAGGATCGCTTGAACCCAGGAGTTTGAGGCTTCAGTGAGCCAAGATCGTGCCACTGCACCCCAACCTAGGTGACAGGATGAGAGATCCTGTCTGAAAAGAAATAAGAAATAAAAAATGTTCCAAAACAAAGAGGCCAGAGAGTACCTTACGGCCCAGGTTCCCACATCCTACTTAAAATTATACGTTTGCATATATTTTTTTATTCTGCCTGGAATACTTTTTTTTTGGACTTTGACCTCTGCGAAGGTCATCACTCTTTCCAGAAATTCTTAGCTGACTGACTTAATATCTGTTCATTCTTGTGCTTGATCCATGGTGCTTGTATGGCATCATTTGAACTTACTGCATGTGTGCAGTCTTTAATTTCTTCTGTTTGTCTTGTGTATAGGTTAGTAATTAACAGCTTACTTACAGTAGTTACTTAGAGTAATTAACAGCAAATTCCAAAGAGCTTGGAATTTGAATAGCTCTGTATCTAGGTCCTCTACTTGTTTCCTATTGAGCAAGTTTCTTACGCTTTCCAGGCCTAATTTATGGGCGCAGAGGGAACTCAGAGAGGGAAATGATAGGATACAGTTACCTCAGAGGGCTGTGGTGAAGATAGACGGGGATGATACACCTGAGGTCTTAGATTTGCTGGCATACAGTAAGTGTCCAGTAAGTGGTAGCTGCTGCTGTTATCTCCCCAGTGAAAATTCTGGAAAATACTTTTTTTCAGTTTCTGAAGATTCAGAGTAAATGGATTAAAAACTCTGAAGGTGATCTCATTTCAGTCAAAGACCATTTGAGAAAACTTCATTTTTTCATTCAAGTACTAATTATATTAATTCAGCATCTAGTATATAGTAATTTGTTTTAATCAGGAGATAATAGAGGATACATTAAGAGGAAATATGAAAGGAAGTGAATAATAGAATATATTCTGGGTGAGAAGTAAATCGGATATTCTGTGTCTACTTTACCAAGAGTTCCATGGTAATAAGTGACATTTTTAGTGGTTGATCTTACAGTACTATAGATCTTAGATTTAACAGTCATTTCCTTATCCCCTGATTTCACTGTTGATATGAAGGGTTGTTCTGGAACTATCCTCTACTTGCTTTTTTTATTATGGGTATTAGTGATTGAGTGTGGTTCAGTTTCTGTGCTGGTTATTCACTGTATGTGTTCCACATTTCTTCCCTTCCTCTCCTGCCTTCTTAGTTACTAGCGCTTTCTCCAGTCACAGAAGCTAACACATTTGGAGTCCTCTTTGTCACCTTAATCTCGCTCATCTTCACTTTGTTAGCAAAGTTTGTTCGTTCACCTAGTGTTTCTTACATGCCAGGACTTGTGCTAGGAACTGCAGGCTCCCAAAGTAATAAGACATTATTCTTCCTATTCTAGAGCTCGAAGTTTATTATAATATAAATGGACAAAAGTAAATTAATTCCTGCCTAAGGTAAGGATTCGGAGAAGCTGACTAAGAGGTGGTCAAGAACAGATGGTAAAGGAGCCTGCATATCAAGTGGAGGAGTGTGCGCCTCTCTTCACAGGCATCAAAGAACCACCAAAAAACTCTAAACATTGACTGGGTACGGTGGCTCACGGCTGTAATTCCAGCACGTTAGAAGGCCGAGGTGGGCCGGTCACTTGGGGTCAGGAATTCAAGACCAGCTTGGTCAATATAGCAAAACCCCGTGTCTACTAAAAATACAAAAATTAGCTGGGTGCGGTGGTGCATACCTGTAATACAAGCTACTTAGGAGGCTGAGGCAGGAAAACCGCTTGGACCCAGGAGGCTGAGGTTGCAGTGAGCTGAGATCGTGGTACTGCATTTCAGCCTGGGTGATGGAGTGAGACTCTGTTTCAGAAAAACAAACAAAACTTTAAGCGTTGTAATTTATTACTTACTTAAAAAAACAAGATTTTGTGTAGTTCAAAAATGGACACACATTTGTGGTGTAAAATAAGGATAAACAAAAATATAAAATGAAAATCACCATTAATCTTATTAACAAATACTTTTTTTTAGAATTTGATTTTTAATTGACAAATGAGAATTATATATGTTTATGGAGTACAATGTGTTTTGATTGTGTATATATTATGGAATAATTGTATCAAGCTAATTAACATATCCATCACCTCACACACTTACCTTTTTTTTTTTTGTGGTGCAGACATTTAAAATCTACTCAAGCAGTTTTGAAATACACATTATGTTATTGACTAGTCACCATGCTGTGCAATAGATCTCAAGAACATATTCCTCCTAGTGCAAACTTTGTACCATTTGACAGACACTTCAACAAATATTCGTAATATTTTTGGTTTCTATCATTAAGTATGCTATTTGTGCTCTACATTTTTCTCAGATGTTCTTTATTGGGTTTATTGCTTCTTTGTTAAGAGGGTTTTTTTTTTTTTAAACTTAAAAATATTTAATTTAATTTAATTTTTTTTTTTTTTTGAGACAGAGTGTTGCTCTGTCACCCAGGCTGGAGTGCAGTGGTGCAATCTCAACTCACTGCAACCTCTGCCTCCTGGGCTGATGCAGTTCTCCTGCCTCAGCCTCCCTAGTAGCTGGGATTACAGGCATGTGCCAGTGTGTCCAGCTAATTTTTGTATTTTTAATAGAGATGAGGTTTCACCATATTGGCCATGCTGGTCTTGAACTCCTGACCTCAGGTGATCCACCTGCCTTGGCTTCCCAAAGTGCTGGTATTACAGGCGTGAGCCACCATCCTGGCGTTAATTTTATTGAATCTTTTTTCATGCATTTATTGAAATGATCACACTTCCGCACCTGCTGCCCTCCTTAGGCTGTGATGAAAGTGCATGGATCTTTTTTTTTTTTTTTTTTTTGAGTTGGAGTCTTGCTCTGTCGCCCAGGCCTGGAGTACAGCAGAGTGATCTCGGCTCACTGCAACCTCTGCCCCGTGGATTTAAGGAATTCTTCTGCCTCAGGCTCCCTAGTAGCTGGGATTACAAGTGCCTACCATCATGCCTGGCTGATTTTTGTATTTTTGTAGAGATGGGGTTTTGCCATGTTGGCCAGGCTGGTCTCGAACTTCTGACTTCAAGTGATCTGCTTGTGTTGGCCTTGGCCTCCCAAAGTGCTGGGATTACAGACGTGAGTCACTTCGCCCGGCCAAGTGCATGGATCTTTTTTTCCAGTGGTCGATAGCTAGAAGCCCTGAGATAAGCCCAATTTTGTATTTTGAAATCATTAGATTCAGTTTGTTGACTTTTGTCTCTCTTAATGACCGAGACTGGTCTGTAGTTTTCCTTTCTTGCACAGTTAACATTTACTGAGTTTCTGCTCTTTGTACCACATTCTGTGTGAGACAAATAGATTGTTCATATTTATTTGACTCTGCATTCTTTGCAGTAGTAAATAGACATCCCACAATGTACCCTTTTGAGTGATGTGATATTTAATAACATTATGGAGTTTCCTCTGCAGTGAGGATTTTAAAGTTTGGTTTAAATTCTTTGGGGATCAAGTCCATTGGTTTTATTTATTTGGGGTCTTTCTTGAATTCATTGTATATTTTTATGGAGAACTGCTGAGTACTTTTTAGAAACAGGCTGTTGTTAAAAAAATCACTTCTTTGTTTTTCATGAACAGAAGCCGTCAGACGTTGAAAGTCAGAGAGCATAGTGTGTTGGGACCTTATGTGGATGGACTTTCTAAACTGGCTGTCACAAGCTACAAGGTAACAACATCCTGCATGTGAATGACTTAAATTCAGTGTATTTGGGTGGGGCTTTTTTGTCTTGGCTTAATTTGTTATTATTTTTAAAAATTAAATGTATAATAGCATCACTTAATAAGTCACTTTTTACAGAAATCCTAAAAATGAGATAGTTGATCAGAGACCAGTGAATAAACATAGACTAGGATTTTGCTTTTAAATGGAAAGTTATCAGACCTAATGGATCTACAGTGGGTTTGGAATAGATGCTAGAAAATTGTGAGTTTTATCTTTTGCTGTTTTCCCATTTAGGGCCCACTTTTACTTCCTTTTGCAATTAATGTTTTTACTTGGAGGCTTTTTATGTATCATGTTGAATTTTTTCATAAACATTCTTTTAATAGAAACCTGTCATTTTCAGCTTTTTTTTTTTTTTTAATTTTTATTTTTTTTTTAAGATGGGGTTTCACCATGATGGCCAGGCTGGTCTTGAACTCCTGACCTCAGATGATCCACCCACCTCGGCCTCCCAGAGTGCTAGGATTGCAGGCATGAGCCACCACGCCCGGCCGATTTTCAGCTTTTGGCAATGTGTGTCAGTTAGGATTGTGTTCAGTTGCATATAACATTAAAAAATGTAACAGAGTTAAGTTCTTTGAAACATGGATTATTCTCTCTTTTGCCCATTGTGTATCCTCAGTGTCTGAGAAGTATCTGGTCTATGTAGGTGCTTTCATTATACATATGAAAGTGTGAATGAGTGAATGGTGATTGAAACAAGAAATATGGAAAAGAAACATGGAGGTAGACTCTCCAGGGCTGGCGTGGTGCTCCCAAATGTGTTATTAGGGACCTTCCTTCCAGTGGTCAGCATAGAGAGGGGTGGTAGTACCCTTATTCCCATAGTTCAAGACGGCTCTCAGAACCAACACGTGATAGCATGCCTACTCCCTTAAGTAGAATTCCCACATGGCCTATTTTAATTTTAAATCTTATCCACTAAAACATCATGTGGCCAGACTGAGCTACAAGGGCATCTGGGAAATGTAGTCTCTTAGCTCGGCCATATGTGCTAAGTTGAAGATTTGGGCATCCTTACTGGAAGGAAGTGAAGACTGGGTAACGGGAAGCATCCGGTCAACTTTCATATATACCATTTTTCTCACTCCTCATAAGATCCTTGTGAGGCAGATAGGTGTCATAGCTCTGCATTGTTATTAATGCAACTAAAATCTGGGTTTAACTGTTTCAGAGCTTACACCATTAAAAAAAGAAAAAAAGAAAAAAATCCCATAATCTTCCTATTGTATTTTGCTGTCTCTCTTTTTTAGTAGTAGCAGCAACGAAGTGGTAAATCAATGCAGAAAATTAGTCTCTTGAGGTTCTAATTTTTACAAACAGGTCTCGTAAGATAGTTGGAGTCGGTGATAGGCCTGGATGAAGGGACAAATAACACAAGTCAGTTGTGTGCTTCTTTGTATAATCTAATGTGTTTTAACAATAAATTTGTATCACTTCTGTATTAAAGAAATTACGTTTTTTCAAATTTCTATATTAGATGAGTGCTGGCACGGCATCGTTGTTCATCTTGCGTGCAGATGAACGACTGCAGCTTCTGAACTGTGAGCCAAAGGTGCAGCTTCTGTACCTGTAGCAAATAATATACTTTTATTTGAGTTTTCAGAGACAGTATTGGCTCTTGTACTCCCTGGGGCTCAACATTCACTGAGAAACAAAATGTTGACTCCAAATGTTGTTGACTAAGTAGCAAAACTGATAATGCATTTTGTGGTGTAGCAGAGTTTTAGTGTGTATTCCACAAGTAATGAAACGTGGGTCTATGACTTGTTTCCACTTAGGATATCGAGTCGTTGATGTCTGAGGGTAACAAATCTCGCACAGTTGCTGCAACCAACATGAACGAGGAGAGTAGCCGATCGCATGCAGTTTTCAAAATCACCCTCACACACACACTCTACGATGCGAAGTCTGGGGTAGGTGTTCAGATGGACGACCTGTTTTTACATTTCTAAAGTGGATGGTGGTTTATTTTCTTCCTTTTCTGGTGTTAGATGAATTAAACTCCTGGCTAGACTTGTGTATCCATGAGGACTCTGGACAAGAAACAGAAGCCACTCTAGCTTAACAGAAAGGGATTTCATGTAGGGAAGCAGGTGATTCTGGGGTTGTTGGGACATCTGGGTTTTAGACTACCTCTTGAGGAATAACTGTCCGAACAGCACACATCTGGCTACTGGGGCAGTGCCACCTCTGAGGACACCTGTAGAACTCTGAGTTCCAGGCATACCCGTAGCTGTGATCCAGGAAGCAGGAAGAGAGAGGTCGTTTCTGTCCATGCTGCCGCCTTGTAGCACCCTGGGAGCTGGAGAATGTGCTTGTGTTTCCCCAGTCCCTCTGCCAGCAGAACAAGCCAGAAAGGGGCAGTGGGCGGTCTCTGCTCTACTTCTGCTTTCCAGCCTCTAGCAGGTGTATCCTGAGCCCGGGCTGCCAGGGAGTCTGAGAAATGTGGCTTTAAGCTCCTCGCCTGCTCCCACTAAAGGAAGGTGGAGCAGAAGTTAAGTGCACCGATGGCCCAGTGTCTGTCCCTGCAGTTTTTGCATTTTAAACTGTGATGGATAACTGCATGAGCCAGTGGTAATGCTCTCGCTTGCCCTGGCACTGTGCCTCACACCTGCAATCCCAGCACTTTGGGAGGCCATAGCAGGAGGATTGCTTGACCCCAGGAGTTGGAGAACAGCCTAGTAACATAATGAGACTCCCTTTCTATAGAAAATTTAAAAATTAGCATGTGTGGTGTGGGCGTGGGTGGTTCATGCCCATAGACCTAGTGTAGGGAGGCTGAGGTGGGAGGATCGGTTGAGCCCAGGAATTTGAGGCTGCAGTGAGCTGTGATTACCCCACTGTACTGGACAACAGAGCAAGACCCTGTATCAAAAAAAAAAAAAACAAAACAACAACAACAACAAAAAACAAAACCTAGCTGATTTAGCGGAGGTTCTTTTGCAGTGTTGCCTTCTGTGAAACACTGTTAGAAGGAATAAATGACACTGGGGAAATGGTATTATAAAATCACTCACTTTTGTAGAAGAACTTTTTGAGTGTTTGGCTTTGAATCTTATGAAGATAATCCCAATCAGAGATACACATGCTTCTGCCACATTGCAGACTTCTCTGTTACCTAGTATATTTGCGTTTTCCCTCTTTTTATGTGAATTTTATGTTTTTTTATTATAATGTCTACCCCCTAGTGTGTCCATTTCAAATACCAGAAGGTAAAATAATCACCCTGGCAGAGTGCTGTATTTTGGCAGGATTTTCATCTGCTGAAAGCATATTTTTCTCCTTTTACCATCACAGCAAGATTAGTGTAACAACAAAAAGTTCTTTGTTTCTTATTTCCTTTTCGCTATAAAACAAAAAACGTACTGAAGACTTTTTTTAAAAAACTGAAAGTATTTTTGACTTGGGACGCTGAATATCCTTTTGTTAACAGCATGTTTGTTTATGGAAATAAACGTCTATTTTAAAGGAAAGCTTTAAAAATGATCCAGTCTATAGATTTTGTTGTTGGTTTCCTGCATTTCTTGTATTGTTACTGAAGTATAAAGTATGTTACATGTATGTGCTTGATAAGAAAACACTTTAGATAAAGATATCTATTTACCTGTATGTATATAATATCTTAACTAGAAAAAGATGGGAATCTAACTCCCAACATGAAGTAAAATAGAATCATAGATGAATAAGGTGTACATGTTAGAAAATGTTCTGAGATTTTGAGGGATTCTTCTATTATATAAAGGTCAGATTAGTTTTTTTATGTCAGAATTGCAACTATTTTGTCTCAGGATTATTGATAAATATCCATGAAATCTTAAACACAGTTTCTAATAGTAAAATTTAAGTCTTGGAAATACTTTTATATACTGCTCTGGAAATTTTGTTGGGTGCCCTTCGAAATGACCCGTTTTGGAGGCACTGTGTTTCTGAGATAATTAGCTTTCATTTATAAATTTTCTGTGTCTCCATCATTAGATTGTACAGTTTTCTTATAGTGTGTTATAGAAGCACAAAATAATTTTAAAGTAACAGTAAACACTTTTTTTTTTTTTTTTTTTGAGATGGAGTCTCACTCTGTCACCCAGGTTGGAGTACAGTGGTACAATCTCGGCTCACTGCAACCTCTGCCTCGTGGGTTCAAGCGATTCTCCTGCCTCAGCTTCCCAAGTAGCTGGGATTATAGGCGTGCGCCACCACGCCTGGGTACTTTTTTATATTTTTTAGTAGACAGAGAGTTTCACTGTGTTAGCCAGGATAGTGTCAACGTCCTGACCTTGTGATTCGCCCACCTCAGCCTCCCAAAGTGCTGGGATTACAGGCATGAGCCACCATGCCCGACTGAAGTAGCAGTAAATACTTAAAATAAAGGGTTTACATCATAAATCCATTTACTTGTGACAGAATTGCTTTTTGCTTTTTGTATTTTTTTTTTTTTTGGACATCGATTTTCACTCTAGTTGCCCAGGCTGGAATGCAGTGGCACAATCTCGGCTCACCGCAACCTCTGCCTCCCAGGTTCAAGTGATTCTCCTGCCTCAGCCTCCCAAGTAGCTGGGATTACAGGGATGCGCCACCACGGCTGGCTAATTTTATATTTTTGGTAGAGGCGGGATTTCTCCATGTTGGTCAGGCTTGTCTTGAACTCTTGACCTCAGGTAATCTGCTTGCCTTGGCCTCCTAAAGTGCTGGGATTACAGGCGTGAGCCACCGCACCCACCCTGTATTGTTCTTTAAGAAACAGGGTCTCTCTTGCTCAGGCTGGAATTCAGAGGTGCAATCTTATAGCACTGGAACTATATGATTGCGCTATAAGTTTCACTATAGGCTGGAACTTCTGGGCTCTAGTGACCTTCCACCGCAGCTTCCCAAGTAGCTGGGATTATAGGCACATGCCACCATGGCCAGCTGTTTTTTTTTTTTTTAATTTTTTTGTGGAGAGAGGATCTTACTCTGTTGCTCAGGCTGTTATTGAAATCCTGGGCTCAGGTGATCTTTCTTCCTTGTCCTTCCAAAGTTCTGAGATTACAGGCGTGAGCCACCATGCCTAGCCCTGTGTTCCTGTTTCTTAGTGTTGATTGATTTCCTTGTAGACATCTGGAGAGAAAGTGGGCAAACTCAGCCTGGTGGATTTAGCTGGCAGTGAACGAGCAACGAAGACCGGCGCTGCAGGGGACAGGCTGAAGGAAGGGAGCAACATTAACAAGTAAGTGCACGTCAAGCTTATTTTTATGGCTTTATTGATTCAGTAGCCAATGGGGGAACGTCTGTGCTTATTAAAATAACAAGGTGATTTGGAATTTTTTTCTGGTGTTTTCAATGGACCTGGGCTCATTTTAGGTTTTGTTGAGATGCCTGATGCCTGATGGGACCGAAGAGCACTGCCTGAGTCAGGTCAGGGTTTCTCAGCGGTGACCCTATTGCCCTTTTGGGTTGGGTAATTCTTTTCATAGGAGGGGTGATCCTGTGCTTTGTAGAGTGTCTAGCTGCATCCCTGGCTTCTCCCCACTAGATGGCGGTAGCAGCCGCCACCTCTCCCTGCACCCCTAGTTGTGTCAACCGGAACTCACTCTTAGTGGCTATTCCCTGTGGGGGCACAGTCACCCTCTGGGTGAGAACCACTGGTCTGAGCTATAGAGAAGATCAAAGGTAGCTGATCTCTCAGAGTGGAGCTGTTTATCTTGACCTGTGTGTTGCTTTTTGGAGAAACATGCACTAATCACACTGAGCTTTTCATTTTATAAACAGTCGGGCTTGTCCAAGTCCAAGAAGCTAAGACTTTGCGAAGTAATATTTAGTTTACCAGTTCCTTCTTAGGGTTAAATTTTCTCCCTCAAGGTAAATTGTTAGCTTATTATGGGTAGGAAGCTTTTCTGTCCTTGTGGCTCCCAGAAGGACACATAGGAATTATAAGAAACGAAATGGAGATGATAGAACGCTGTCACACAGATGCTGTCCTACTATTGAATCTCATATAGACAATTTTTGTTTGTCCTATGGTTTAATTATTGCATTTCTGTCTTCCTTTCTTAAAGATACATGGCTTTTGTGTTATCTTGATTTGAAGATTTACAGCTGACATTTTTATGTACTAAAAAATATTGGGCTAAGTGTTTTTATTGCTTATAGCAGTGTTGGGAGAAAACAGCTATTTCAAGTTGTGTGCTTTTGAACTGAGTGGCAAAATGCTGACAGGGTGCTTTTCACATGCAGGTCCAGGGCATCTTGGTGTTCAATCTTTGTGCTAAACTGTGACATTTGATAGCTTCCATTTTTGTAATTACTTCTGTTTGTTGCACCATGCAGGTCCCTCACCACCCTCGGCCTGGTTATCTCAGCCCTTGCAGATCAGAGTGCTGGCAAAAACAAGAATAAATTCGTTCCATATCGTGACTCAGTTCTCACTTGGCTGCTCAAAGTAAGTTTTTCTTTTTTTCTTCCTGCCATACTTTTGGTGGTTGGCAAGAAGGAAGAAGAAAGAGTAGACCGTTAATCCCTTCCAGGTGTCGTGTCCTCCATTGGTGGGCACATGTATAATCGTTAGGCTTTTACGGTAATGACATTTTTGATGGAATAAACATAGGGTTTTTTCCTAGCAATTCACCACCCAGCTTACCAGAACCTGAATGCAGTGGGGTTGCTGGATGCACATGGAATCACATGATTGCTTCTGGAGATTTAGGGGAGTAGAGAAAGGGCCTCGTGCTAATCTGACTGCTGTGTGAGTCATGGAGGAGGAGCCTCCCCTGGCCCCATGCTCAGCTGGGCCACCCTGGCCTTCCACAGACCCTTTTGTTGGGCTGATATTTTGGAGCTTGTTTTCTATTTAACTTCAGGACATTCACACCTTGTTTTCTGTTTAGCTTTATTGCTTTTGGCTTCTTTTTTTTTTTTTTAATACCTATTTATTTATTTTACTTTAAGTTCTGGGGTACATGTGCAGAACGTACAGGTTTGTTACGTAGGTATACACATGCCATGGTGGTTTGCAGCATCTGTCACCCCATCATCTACATTAGGTATTTCTCCTAATGCTATCCCTCCCCAGTCCCCCGCTTTTGGCTTTTTAAAGGTGTTGTTAGAGGCTGCAGAGTAGGGCACACAGTCATTCATTGAAGAATTGATTCAGCATGGAAGAGCAGTGGAAGTGAGAAAGAAAAAAGCCAATGTCCAGTGGGAGGAGGAGAACGCATCCTCCATTTTAAACATAGGAAGACAGAGCGCACTTCTTCCCTTCTGTAGCTCGTAAGGGAGGTAAGATGTGCACACACAATGTTAGAATATGAGTTTGTGATAGATCCATGACAAAGATAGTCACGACATGTAATAGGACTTTGGTGAAAAAAGACTCTTTCCAGCTTCCGTCAGCCTTCCAGGGTGCCTTTAGTCTTCATAAGTTGGTGTGGTGAGTTGGATATCGGACTGGGAATTAGAGGATATCAGTTGCAGTGACAGTTTAACCCTTTTATAGAGGTGTCACCTGACTAAATCCTTTAATAGTTTTTTTCTATTTTTAAAATGGAGAAATAATTTCGTGTGCCGTGTTTGGTTTTGTGATGCTTTATTTTCTTATTGATCAAGAATTTGTTGAACACCTGGCATATGTTGCATTAGGGTTGAAAATATTAAGATGAGTTCAACATGGGCCCCCCAGTAGCTTGGTAGAGGACAGTTACTGATTTAGTCCATAGCATGATTAGAAAACAGCCTTTGTGAAACAAAGTAGGGGTTTCTCCTGGTTTCTACCTCCTCTCAAGAGTTACTAGTATTCAACTTTTTAATTCAAAACTCTGGGCACTATTTGAATATGTTTTGTTAAAATAAAACATTCTTCGCATAAATGTCAGTGTGTTCTTTCTTAAATACGATGCTAAAATTCAATAAATTCGCCACAGTAGAAAATCGATTACTTTCTTTGGTCAAAATGCAGTACTGTTCAAATTTAAATAAAAGTGTAAAGAAACTGTGATCATTAAAACCCCTTGTAAAAGTTCTTCATGCAGCCTCACAAACATCAGGTAGTAAGAGATAATTATTAGGAACAAATCATCATAAAGACAATTCTAACTTTCAGTCTTTTAAAGTAGAACATTATTACTCAGATTTTGTTACTGGAATCACTGATGTCAGTCTACATAACTAAATACCTCAGTGCTTTTACCCTAACTAAAAAAAATAAATTTACTTTTCCTTCCTGTCTCAAACAGTATAAGCACTCTACTTCTGTAAGACTAACAAAAACATTTTGTAGTTTTTTTTTTTTCTGTAGAATAATTAGAAAAACAAGCAAACTGCAAAATTCAAGACTTTGGAGGATGAATATAATTATCCTTTTTCACAAAAGCCATTAAAATGATAGAGTAAATAGATCTTTAAAAAATGAGTGAATAAACTTGCAGCTATATAGGATAATAAGTCTAGAGATGTGATGGGCAGTATAAGGACTATAGTTAATAACACTGTATTGTATACAAGAAAATTTGCTAAGAGTATATTTTAGGTGCCCTCATCATAAAAGGTAACCATGGAGTGTAGTGGCGTGATCTCTGCTCACTGCAACCTCCACCTCCTGGTTGAAGTGATTCTTCTACCTCAGCCTCCTGAGTAGCTAGGATTACAGGCTCATGCCGCCACACCTGGCTCATTTTTGTATTTTTCATAGAGATGGGGTTTTGCTGTGTTGACCACGCTGGTCTGAAACTCCTGACCTCAAGTGATCCACCTACCTCAGCCTCCTGAACTGCTGGGATTATAGGCATAAGCTCTTGCGACTGGCCAGGAATTTGTTTTTTTATAGAAGAAGTCTTTTTTAAGTCTTTCCCCCTCCCCCTAACCCCCCCAGCTAGGATGTCTCTATTGCCCAGACTGGAGTGCAGTGGTGCAATCATAACTCACTGCAGTCTAGAACTTCTGACTCAGGTGATCCTTCCACATCAGCCTCCTTGAGTAGTTGGGACTACAGGCATGTGCCACCATGCCTGGATAATTTCTTTTTTTTTTTTTTTTTTAAACTTTTGGTAGTGATGAGGTCTTGTTTTGTTGCCCAGGCTGGTCTTGAACTCCTGGCCTTAAGCATTCTTCCTCAGCCTTCCAAAGTGCCGGGATTACAGTTGTGAGTCACCATGCCTGATCTCTAGTCTTAATAAGATACTTCTTCCTCAAACTTTCCACAGAAACATTTCCTGATCATACATTGTCCTTGTTTCAGTATTGCTACTTGAGTTCATTAAAAAAAACCATAAGAAATATCTTTTGTTAACTTAATCAACATAGTGAAAATGGCATGGGTGGTCACTGAGTGGCTTCAGTGGGCTAGAGGCCGGGAGCACCTGCTGCAGGAGTATCTGGTGCCGTGCCAAGGGCTTCATGGACATCGTCTCATTTCCTTTCTCAGAAGGGCAAGGGTGGTGTTTGCAGTGGTCAGATGAGACAGAGAGTGCAGACCTAATGAATGTCAGGATCCGTATTGGAATCAGCGCTGACTTTACCGTGCAGCTATTTTTTGCTAAAATTGTGCTCTTCTTATCAAAGGTTACTTTTCATTAGAAGGATACTCACTTGATGTTTACCAGTCTTTGATAGAAAAATCATGAAAAAAACTGTTCATAGTACTTGAACTTGACGAATGAAACCAAAAGCATTTTTTAAAAGCTCACTTAATTTGCTGTTTAGTTAATTTAGGTTTTAATTGCAACTTTTATGTGTTAAAAATAAGTCAAGTGTTTGCTGGATATTTGTCATTATTTTTTCATTAAAAATATATGTGATCTAGCTGGGCGCGGTGGCTCATGCCTGTAATCCCAGCACTTTGGGAGGCTGAGGTCTGCAGACAGATCACCTGAGGATAGGAGTTTGAGACCAGCCTGGCCAACATGGCGAAAGCCCATTTCTACTAAAAACACAAGAATGAGCTGGTGGTGGTGCGCACCTGCAATCCCAGCTACTCAGGAGGCTGAGGCAGGAGAATCGTTTGGGAACCCAGGAGGTAGAGGTTGCGGTGAGCTGAGACCATGCCGCTATACTCCAGCCTGGGTGACAGGGCAAGATTCTGTCTCAAAAAAAACAAAAGAAAAAAAATGTATATGATCTTTTTTTTTTTTTTTTTAATACATCATTTGACCTTCACAGAAGATCATAAATAGGGGCATTTTTTTTTTTTTTTTAAAAGAGACAGGGTTTCACCATTTTGGCCAGGTTGGTCTAGAACTCTTGACCTCAAGTGATCCGCCCACCTCGGCCTCCCAAAGTGCTGGGATTATAGGCGTGAGCCACCGCGCCTGGCCACAGTTTTTGCAAAACATGTTCCAGAGGTTAAGCAGTTTTCCCAGAGCTCTCTCCAAAGTGCTTGAAGTGCAGATCCTTTTCTTTTAAGGTGGGTTTAGGTCCCTGTTGCATTTTCCTTCTTAAATTCTTAGTCTCAGTCACCTGGATCCTAGTTTGGCATGGGCATACTTCCTGTATTCTCCAGCATAATTTCCGTTGAACTAGTAAAATGCTCATCTTCTATAATATTTTCAGTTTCACAGGTTATTTTATTTTTTGCCTTGTATTTGCATTGTAATTGTGTTGTGCTCTTAGTGTGTGTAACATCTGAGAATGAGAGAAGCTGCAGCTCTTCTTGATGATTTGGTCCAGGATGGATGTGAGTGCTCTTCTCCCTGGTAGGATGGAACAACCATTAAATGAGGACTGTGCGTTCACTAAGTGGTCAGTGGAGAACCGTTTCACATTACGATGATTTTTGGTCCTCTAAATAACCGTTTAAATGTGGGCCACTTAACATGAAGTAACTTCTGGTAATGAGTGCTGAGATAATGAGTACCTTTCTAATTCATCCCCCTTTTTTCATTCCTACCACCACCTCCCTAATGAAGGCCATTTTCATCTGTTGACTGTATGACAATCATTTCCCTTGAGCTTTCTTAGTCCAGTCCTTTCTCCATGGTTAGGTTGGAACATCTTTCTAAATTAATATTCTTAACCCTCATTCTCTTCAGTAATTATCCATAGGCCCATAGGATAAAGTCCAAATTCTTTTTTCCTTTTCTATATAAATGGGGTCTCACTATGTCGGCCAGGCTGGTCTTGAACTTCTGGACTCAAGTAATCCTCCAGCCTCGGCCTCACAAAGTGCTGGGATTACAGGTGCGAGTCACCACACCCAGCCATGGAGTCCAAATTCTTTAATGGTGTATGACTTACAAGGTCCTCCATGAGTTGACCTCCTTGACTTTTTATTGTTCATCTTGTGCCTCTTGGTATTACTAATTCTAGCTAAGTGATGAGTGTTGTCTTACCTCTAGGACTTTACTCTCATTTAACTTGGAACATGTTCTCCCCTCCCATCTCTTTAGCCTCTCCTCCCTTCTCTCCTCTCTCCCTTTACCTGGGTAATGCTTTTCTATCTTTGGGTCTCCAGTGTCAATTTCTGTGAGAGTCTTCCTTAACCTTTCAAGATTCGGTCCTCTGCTGTTAATAGACCATATTGTTATTTATTCGTATCATCTTAGTTCCTATTATATAG
This sequence comes from Cacajao melanocephalus, assembly GCA_963573385.1. Lineage (NCBI taxonomy): Eukaryota > Metazoa > Chordata > Mammalia > Primates > Pitheciidae > Cacajao > Cacajao melanocephalus. The sequence continues at coordinate 36,131 of CAUYLG010052613.1, read as the reverse complement.
TGTTTGCTTATCTGCATCCCCACTAGACGGTGAGCTCCAGGAAGAGTCGAATGAATAATTTCAGCCTTGTTCTGAACAAGCTCTGTGACCTTTGAAACATCTGTTATTTTCCTGGGTGTCACTTTCTTATCTGTAAAATGAAATAATTTGATTATATGTCTTCACGGAGGTCTTTCAGCTTTTAAAAATTCTGACTTCAAAAAGTAAATTATTTCCTATGTCTGTTTAATTTGCACTTGCCACTTTTGAGACAAACCTCGTCTGATTTGCCTAATTAAACAATTACAGAGTAAACAAGACACTTTCCACTTTCTCCTTGAATGAGTGCCAGTTCTTTTGTTGCGATTTCCTTTTTGCTGATGGCATGAGGTCATTTTTAACATAAGGGTATTGTTGTTCCATGAATAAGGGCTTTTAAAATAACAAGCATTTGTTGTTTGCCAGGTTTCCTTTTCTCAGCATAAATTGAAGCACAATATACATGCTTTTCTCCTTCGGTAATTATTGTTACAAATCCCCTTTCAACTGCTAGCATTTGCTGTTCACGTGGGCTGACAATGTGCGGTGGTTCTCAGCGGGTAGTGCGATGCTGCTAGTGAACCAAACTGCAGTGAGATTGAGCTCCTGCGCTCTTGTTTTATCACATTTGAATTTCATTCATGTGCAGGGGACTCTTTGTGAAATTTTCCTGAAAGTTGCCAAATCTGGGGCACCAGCTACGTGAGATTAGTGTCTAGAAGTGAAGAGCAAAGCAAACAGTCATGGCTTCGACTTCCTAAAGTCCAAATTAGTTGTAGTTCCTTCTGTGTCATGCACCAAATTATATTTTCTTCGTCAACATAATTATGTGTTCTGTGGAAAACTGAACTTCCACTGGTATATGAATAAGGGATATATTGTCTGTGATCATACTGAACTTTTAGCAAACCCTTGGGAATCACTTTGTTTCTGAAACTAGGGCAAGATAATTTGGAAAGATGTCAGGTCACCTTACTTAATCCTCAGGTCTCAACTTTCTCTGTGTTACCAAATATGTACTGTGGGCAGCTGTGGGGGAGTGGAAATCATGTTGGGCTTGAAGGCAGAATCCAGCGGGGCTAGGATATTGTTCTTACCAGTTCTGGATTTTTAGGCAGAAAGCTAGGTTAACCTCCATTGTCAGAACAAACCTGTTTTCTTGTTGATAAAACCAGGCTCTGTGATAAATTGACCTCACAAAAGTGGAGACCTAAGTAAATAAAGTGTGTGCACAAATGCTGGGGAAATCACAGATGGTTCCAACACATTTTAGATGTAATAAGAATGGAAAGGCTTTGTATCTTCAAAAGTAGGAGTTTCCCATAGGTTAATGCCACCCCAAAGTAGTTAGTTTTCTCATGCTCTGGTGAATTCCCCATTACTGGCCGGTTGGAGTGTGCCCTCTAATCTTGAGAGTCTGTCATTCAGTGACATTCTGTTACTGCAGAGTATAGTCGCTCTTTTCGTTTGTTTGCTTTGATGATTTGTCTCAGCCTGGGTTGGTGTATGAGTACTTATCTGTTGCTTGTAACAGATCACCCCCAGAATGGAACAGCTTGAAACAAGTCATTTATTGTCTCAGGGTTTCCATAGGTCAGGACTCTGGGTGCGTGTGGCTTAACGAAGTGGCTCTAGCTGGGATGTCTGACGTGGGTGTAATTAAAGTGTCGGGGATGGAGGGCTGCTGTCGCCATCATCTCAAGGCATGACTGGTGCGGGGAGGTGTCTGCTCACTTACATGGTTGTTGGCAGGGTCCAGAAGATCTGCTTCCAAACTGACTGCTGTGGGCCTCTCTTCTTAGGGCCGTCTCACTCACGAAAGCCCGTTTCCCCCAGAGTGAAGGAAAACACCCAAGACAGAAGTCACCATTTTCTTTGAATCTACCCGTAGAAGTGACTTGCCATCACTTTCGTTCCTTAGAGACCGATGCATAAGTCTTGGCCACACTCATCGGAAGGGGAGGGTACCGGGGTGTGGGCACCAGAAGAGTAGCCGGTAGGCAGCCTTGTCTGTGGTGCTGCGGAGCGCGGTGGGCTTAATGTCCCAGGTCTAGCTTTGTACTTGAGTTGTATCTCGCTATTTTTGACGTTCTCAAGCGAGGGTCGTTTTTTCAGTAGGTTGGAAGTTAGTCAGTCCTAAAGCCATTTGACTGTACTTAGCAGTTTGGGTATCATGAAGAGAGTCTGTCTTCTCAGGACCACTATCTGAATGGTGGAAGTGCTTGTTTAGAACTTAAAACCTTAGTAGCTTCTGATGTGCTGTTAGTGTGAAGAAAATATAGTTTCTTTAACATGTTTTTCTAAGACCATAATTGTACCTTATGTTTTAAAAACTTTACAAGGTGCTTGGTAGCTTCTAACAGCAACTTTCGGAGCCATCATTAGGCTTCACAGAGACTCCCAGTACAGAGGGTGGTGGAGGAGGTTGTCAAATAAGTATCATGCTTGTTACTTTACGGAAGGTTTTGGAGGCATGTAAGGAGTCCTTTTTTATTCTGAGTAGTCTATTTTCTTGTGGTATCATCTTACCTATAAAATAGGACACACTGACTTAGAATTAATTTTTGTGAAACTGAAATAAAGGTATTCTTCATGACATTTCCCCGGCCTTTATCAAAGGCTGAAACGCCCTCTTTTTAGTAGCATAGCTTGGCAGAGAAGAAACAGCACAGTACTCGAGTCGGTACACTTGCCTTTCAGCCCTAGCTCTGTCGCTGAACGTGTTTGAGCTGGCGAAATTTGTTCACCATTTCTGATTTCACGTTTCTCATATGATGTCTTCTTCCACCCTTAAAATGCTACTCACCTTTCTTTTTTCTCCTCAGGATAGCCTTGGGGGTAACAGCAAGACTGCCATGGTGGCTACTGTGAGTCCTGCAGCTGATAACTATGATGAAACCCTCTCAACGCTGAGGTATGCAGATCGAGCCAAGCACATCGTTAACCACGCTGTGGTGAATGAGGACCCTAATGCCCGAATTATCCGGGATCTCCGGGAAGAAGTTGAGAAACTCCGAGAGCAGCTGACCAAAGCAGAGGTACGATGCACAACTGTGCGTCCCTGTGAGTCCCGAAGGAGGAGCCAGGCGAGAGCTTGAATTTTCTTCCCCAGGGCTATGAGTGAGGAGGACTCTACTTAAAATTTATGAATTTCTTATAACAAGAGAACTTTGAGATGAGTCATAAAGGAATCCAAAGAGTTTTTACAGATGTTAAAAAGATTGAATAGGAGCAAATAAAGAGATTTGGGAAAATGTTTGCATTTCCATTCAGGTGACAGACGAAAGAGAGAGAGATAATAGAATAAGGGAGAGGAAGAGAGAGATGCTGGAGACCGTGTGTATATAATTGAATTTTTGTGTTGAAAATGATAGAGAGCAGGATTTTTGGTGAATCTCATTTGTTACCTGGTAGAAGCCAGAATGAAAATCTGGAGTCTTCCATACGTTCATAATCTAGCTTTTCCATGTTGTGGGTTAATTATGTCTGTAGAAAATATTTTATAGTAGAAGTAAGTACCCATGTATTTAGTGGTACTCTGTTACAGCTGTCTTCTGTATATTCTATAATGGATAATGTTGCATTAATAAATTTGAAAACCCACACAACTCTGACCTGCAACCCAAGTGCTCATCGTCCTGGGAAAGTGGAATGAAATACCAGATTCAGGATTCCTGCTTTCATTATCATTTCTCTTCCCATAGTTACTCAGCACTGTGGGGCTATTTGTGGAGTTTGCCTTCTTTTTCATACCTGGTTTCTGGGAATAAATCAGTGAGAGACATGGTCAAGATGATTATCTTGATCGTGTTTTTGCCTGTTGACGTTCATCCTGTTTTTATAGGCATAACTTTACAATCCATGAACTTTGTTGTCTCCGTGATGTTGCTAACACTATCCGGTCTGCAGCACGTACACATGTAGTCTGTGTATCTGTGGATCAATTCCTGAAGTCATCAGTAATGGCTACAACGAATCATGTGTCTGAGTCAAGATGTATAACCTATTGGCATTTAAAAAATAAATCCTTACTAGCTTTATATTTTTGCGTCCTTAAGTGTAATTGTATCTTCACAATAAAGTGGCAGAAAGGAAAAAGTCTTCCTTTTGGGTGTATTTTGGATAACTCGATGAGGCTGTGGTCCTTAGAACATTTGTGGTGCTGAGCCCTGGAAGGTCAGTCATTATGGTTCAGGTAGATATCAGACTTCAGCATGACATTCAGCCCAGAGGAGGCAGATTGTTACTTTTGTCCTTTTAGATTTGGCCACTCCTTTTTCCAGGGCGTCATCCAGACATTTCATGAAGTAAACGTTTTGCTTATAGGCAATGAAATCTCCAGAGCTAAAGGACCGGCTGGAAGAATCTGAGAAGCTAATCCAGGAAATGACTGTGACCTGGGAGGAGAAATTAAGGAAAACGGAGGAGATTGCACAGGTTCGTGTTTCCTGACTGGTGAAGCGCATGAAACCTCATGGCAGTTTTCACAGTGGGACACATGGTGTTCCTGGTTCCTTCCTGATCTTCAGCTTGGCTGATGGCAAATCTCACACTATCGTTAGGAATCTAGAGCTAAGAGAATCTGGATAAACAGGATATAATTGCACTTGATTGTTTATGTAAGAAATAATTTTTTCGTGTCAGTAATCTTTTTAAAAAATTAAATGAAGTAACTCCTTTGAAGCCTCTGTCTCTTAACACCCCGTTCTGTTAAGTACTTTGGAGACCTAAGGAACTTCCTGAAATTACAGAATTACTCAATCTAGTGCCTGTGACCAAGAAAAAAAAAATACTGGTAATAGATATTACGCCATGAACTTCTTGGATTCATGTGAAAACTCAGTGAAAAGAACATGAAATTCCTAAATCTGAAGTGACCATCTCTCACTGTTTTCTAGTAACAGAGGTAGTTATGAAATCTTAGGGTAGTGGCCAGGCACAGTGGCTCATGCCTGTAATCCCAGCACTTTGGAAGGCCAAGACGGGTGGATCACAAGAGGTTAGGAGTTCCAGACCAGCTTGGCCAACATGGAGAAACACTCTCTACTTAAAAAAAAAAAAAAAAAAAAAAAAAGAACTGGGTATGGTGGTGCACACCTGTAGTCTCAGCTACTTGGGAGGCTGAGGCAGGAGAATCACTTGAACCCAGGAGGCAGAGGTTACAGTGAGCTGAGATGGCACCACTGTACTCCACCCTGGGCAACAGAGCAAGACTTCATTCAAAAAAAAAAAGAAATCTTAAGGTGGGCAGTCTAGGAAGATTTAGTTTAGCATAGAGAGAAAAAGTCTGTCTACCTAATAATAGATTTACACTGCGGCTTTCCTGTTTCATGATTATACAACTTCTATTTTAGAAATACATATGGTAATGTGAAGCTCAAGACTCCATCTAACAGGCTCTTGGTGAAGAAAAAACTCTAATAGTAGCGATTGAATCAGTCTTTTTTTCTTTGATTTCTACTCACTGGCCGTAGTTTGTTCTTCTGTAGCAAAGAAAGTAAGTGTCCTACCCATACACAGTAACTGATGATGACAGTAACGCCGTCGTTTATTGGATACACTTATGTATTGAGCCCTATGCTAAGCACTTTGAACTACAGCACTTTATGTAATCCTCTCAGTAGTCTTACAAGATAGGGACTGTTATTACCCAAGTTGTTCATCTGTTTAAAGTCATCTCTCTGCCTCTTCTGCTTCCTTTTCTGAGTTAAAATTCCCTGTTGTTTTTAACTGTTCCTTGTATTAGAGAATATACAGAACTTGCTCCATCTGTTTTCGTTCAGTAGATTCCATCTTTAAATGTGCTGTCCCAAAATCAATCTATGTGTCAGATGTTACAGGATGGTACTGTTGTTACTTAGCATAAAGTGGATGTTACATTAGCGCAGACTGGGATTAAAATAGATTTTAAAAACATTTTTATTGCAGACATTTTCAAAGTAGATAAAAATTAGGGAAGAGTATACGAAATCTACAGGTACCCCTTACCTGGTTTCTCTAAAGATCATAATATGCCCAGTGTAGTTTTATCCATGTCCCTGCATTGGCTTATCTTAAAACATATCCCTCAAATTACAGAGAAGGGATCAGTATTAAACTATTTCTCGTTACATATATCCCTGTGTTTTTTTATAAATTATAAGTCATTCCAGTAATCGTTCAATTCGGAAGCTACTTTGTGTGAGCCATTCTGAGCAGCTGCAACAGTAAACATTGGTTGTGACAAGTCGTTGTGCTGATGGAAAACAGGGCAGGTCTAAGTGAGCCGGCATCTCGGGGAGCTTCGTGTTGGCGTCTTTCCTTTTCCCCTCTCAGGGGCCCCTTTTGGGGGCACTGCCTGATTTTATTCAACAGCTCCTTCAGTGCCTTACCTTGCAGAGCCCCCAGGCTTCAGTGCTGCTGAATGTTTTTCTTCTCTCATTGACAAAACCTGGTCACAGCCGGGCGCGGTGGCTCATGTCTGTAATCCTAACACTTTGGGATGCCAAGGTGGGTGGATCACCTGAGGTCAGGAGTTTGAGACCAGCCTGACCAACATGGTGAAACCCATCTCTACTAAAAATACAAAAATTAGCCGGGCATGGTGGTGCATGCCTGTAATCCCAGCTACTCAGGAGGCTGAGGCAGGAGAATCACTTGAATCTGAGAGGCGGAGGTTGCAAGTAAGCTGAGATTGCGACACTGCACTCCAGCCTGGGCGACAGAGCAAGATTATGTTAAAAAAAAAAAAAAACAAACGGAAAAGAAAAGAAAAAAACCTGATCTCTTGACCACTTACTGTTCGTAGTCCAAACTGATATCTTCCAAAATCTATTTCCGATAGTAGAGCCACAGAGCATTAATAAGTCTTCTGGAAGATGACTGGAGACATGTCAGTTGACCTGGTCCATGGGCAGATAAATTTGGGAAATTCCGGGCAAACTGAATTCAAGGAATTTCTTTTTTGAAAGACTTCTCACATCATTTTGGGGGCGGCTGAAAGTCAGCCGGACTCTCCATGGGTCCTCCAGGCTTTGTAACATCTTGCTGTGGGGTGCCAGCCTTCCGATGCCCCCGCTACGGAATTCACTGCAGCCTGTCTGCACCCTTTGACCCATACATCATGCAGTACTTCACCATCCTTTAATTGTTATGTATAGTTTTAGTCCCTAATGAGTTTGTAAGGCTCTCAAGAAAAAAGACTATCTTCTAGTGTTATATGCTCAATCATAGTTTTGCATAAACAGAACTCAAGATGAGTATTGTCTAATTCCAGTGCCATATCTACTATACCACATTGTCCCTTATTTTTATCTTTTATGTTCTTATTAAAAGATATGCACTTAAATCAAAACCTTGAGCTAGATCAGGGGGTTGACAAACAATACATGTGAATGAAGCCTGGTCCACCACTTGCTTTTGTAAAATATTTTGGAGGACAGCTGTGGTCATTTGTTTATGTATCACATATGGTTTCAACAGTACGAATAAGACAGAGACCTCATGGCCCACAAAGACTGAATATTTGCTATCTGATGTGTTACAGGAAAAGTTAACCAACCTCTGATATCAGAAGGACTATTTGATAATATTGGTAAACTGTATTTTGCGCCTGATTCCTAGATATTGCAAACATTTGTTTTTTTAGATGATGAAAAACTTTAAAGTTTTTGGTGACAAATGCAATAATGAATTGACGGTTTTCCACCATTATGCCCTTTTTGGCTTAGACAAAAAATTCTGTAGCATTTTTACTATTATAAAATCTCAAATGGCAGAAGCTTGCACAGGGAAGTAGCGTAAAGCAGTAATAACTAGTAACAGCGATAACTTAGAGAAAGTATAGTCACTTTCTTCATTTTACAGACATAACTCTAGCCAGGAGAATCACTTCTTGGAATTGAGTGCAGAAAACTCTGATGGTTAGTGTTAACTTCTCAAAGAACCCTGTAGTTCTTTTTGTTAGAACTTGATTTAAAGACTTGATTTGAAGACCCAAGACCAAAATACACACCTTTCAATTTTGTAGTAATGTATTTCTAGGCAGGATATATTGGCTGAGTTGCAGTGATTGTACAAATTATGATGGCATGCCCAGAAATAGCAAATTGTGAAGCTTGATTTTAATTACGCTGCAAACTTAACTCTGCGGCCCTAGCTAAATGACTTGGTTTGTCTTGTCTTCCCCCAGAATAAGAGGTCTTGAGTAATTGACTCATTGCTACTTGCTATTTACCCATAGCTCAAGATACCCTCTCAACTCCTGACTACCGTCATACAGAGAATCTGGTTGTGAGATCCACGCCTGTCCCCTTATGATGCACAGATGTTTCGTATATTGTACGGGTTCAGAGACAGGCACAAAAAAAGGAAGGGCACATATAATGAAAACAGTGCTTGAGAGCATATGCAAGTTTGTTGGTTTTTGGATGAATTCACCACACTGTTGTTTTGCGTGCTTGCCATGTATCCTTCACTGTGCTAAGTGCTGGGAGCACAACAGTATGTACGATAGAATCCGTGCCCACGCAGCACGCAGTCCCGTGTGAGAGAAATGGCCCAGTAAACAGTTACCAAGTAGAACAAGTCTGCTCCAGGTAGAAGAAAGAGTTATAAAATCACTATAGCTAAAGAGAGCACAGAGAACTTTTTTTTTGAGACAGAGTTTCGCTCTGTCGCCCAAGCTAGAATGCAGTGGCATGGTCTCGGCTCACTGCAGCCTCCAACTCCCGGGTTCAAGCGATTCTCCTGCCTCACCTTCCCAAGTAACTGGGATTATAGGTGCCCATCACCACACCTGGCTAATTTTTATATTTTTAGTAGAGATGGGATTTCACTACTTTGGCCAGGCTGGCTTGAATTTCCAACCTCAAGTGATCTGCCTGCCTTGGCCTCCCACAGTGTTGGGATTGTAGACGTGAGCCACCACCCCCAGCCCAGAGAACATTCTTAGCACTTTCAAGGACCTAGAGCTTGTTTCATGCAGTGCTGGGTTTGACAGGAGTGAGAAGACATGACGCCAGAGAGGAAACAGGTAAGGTTGAAGGGCCTTGTGAACTTTATTGAAGGAGTTTGGCCTTTATCCTGGCTGGGAGGTCGCTGAAGCTGTCAAGCAGGAGAGTGTATTGATCCTTCTTGGCATTAAAGGATCCCAGTTGAAGAAAGTGCATGCATCTTTGCTCATATATACAGAGATAAATGAGATGAATTCAAGATGTTAGATATTTTCAAGAGTGAAAACAGAGTTCACCAGGAGTTAGTTACTATATGTAACAGACTTTATTTTTCAAAATAGAATTAATGAAATAAAAATTAGATAGTATGGAAAGAAGAGAAAAATGCAATAAATCTATAATGCCATAGACTAAGAGAATGTATTTGAGTTACAACACTATTGAATTATTGTAACATTAGCGCTTGGATATCTCACTGCGTCAATAGCTGTGCAGTTAATACTTCTCTGATACATTTACAGGAACGACAGAAACAGCTTGAGAGTCTTGGAATATCTCTTCAGTCTTCGGGCATCAAAGTTGGGGATGATAAATGCTTCCTTGTTAATCTGAATGCAGACCCAGCTCTGAACGAGCTTCTGGTGTACTATTTAAAGGTGAAGTAATGTGCTTTGCTACTAGTTTCTTGTTATGAAATAGGATAATAGTTCACAGTACTTTAGTAAACTTGGGGAACCATGCATACTCAAAAAACAGAGTTAGCAAATTGTTTTTATTTGAATAAGCTGGAGTTAGGGAACCATCTTGGGTTTCTGGGCTCAGTTTCCTTTTTTAGTCTTTGATGTTACTCAACCTGACAATATAAAAAAAGATACTCTGATACTATTTCCAACAAGTTAAGTAACTTTCCTACCATTATTTAATAAGACTTGTATCAGGGGATTAAGTACATAACTTTAAAAATGGATGACTTGAAAGACTAAATGATTCATGTAGTAAGTATCCTAAAGCTTTTGTGGTTATGTGAAACACTTTCTTTTGTGAGCAGTTTGTTAGCTTACAAGAAGAAACGTATAAAGTTCTGAGGACCACTTGGTATGAAATTTATGTTTCCAGTAACTCTTAGGAAAATTTAAAAATTTAGGTCATCAATCTATTTTTAAAAAGTATAGATTACTTAGCGACTGAGCAAGTCAGAGCGTGGAACAGAAAAAAGGAGAAATATTGGTATCCACTGAAATTTGTAAATCATGGGACGTATTAGGAAGATAAGAGAACTTCAGAATAAGCCTGAAGCCTGAGACACTCCACAGATTCGAGGAGTGTCCAGAATGGGTTGTGTCAAGCCCAGAGCACAAATTACTTGTTGCATATGATGGACTGCAGCACTCTAACACGGGGTTGATAACAGTTAGGACTCAGTTTCTTTCCCCTCACATATGTGGGTTCCATGAATGTGACCAGAAAAGTAAAGCTGACAAGCTGACTACGTGGGAAACAACTCTAAGGGAAATGTGTGGTTTCATTTCAGAAAAGCCTGGAGAGGTCCTGGGGTATTGGCTTTGTGTCGTTTTGAGAAGGCCCGTTGTTAATAAAGTATCTTAGGCAGTGTGTTGACGTGCTGTGAGTGAGGCTGTGTCTTTGATGCATATCTTCCTGTGTGCCTGTCTCAGGTGCTGTGGCTTAGTGGCAGCAGAGCTGGGGTGGAAGGGAGTGACCTATCTGTCTAGTCTGCGGCTAAGCCCTTTGCTCCCTCTAATCTAGTTCCTTTGTAAATGGAGGCAAGTGTCTCAGGCTGGTTTGCCAGGTTTCTGTGAGCGCTGGAGTTGCAGAAGCCCTTCATAAACAGAAGCACCATGCAAAAAAAGAAGATTCCACATTCCACTTTCTTGTTTGATACTCTGTGTGGTTTCTTATACTGTCTTTGCCTATTAAAAAATGGTGTATTATCAGCTGGGCACAGTGGCTCATGCCTATAATCCCAGCACTTTGGGAGGCTGAGGTGAGTAGATCACTTGAGATCAGGAGTTCGAGACCAGCCTGGGCAACATGATGAAACTCTCTACTAAAAACATAAAAATTAGGCAGGTGTGGTGGTACACACCTGTAGGCCCATCTACTTGGGAGGCTGAGGCAGAGGAATCACTTGAACCCAAGAGATGGAGGTTGCAGTGAGCCAAGATCATGCCACTGCACTCCAGCCTGGGTGATAGAGCAAGACTCCGACTCACAGAAAAAAAAAAAAAAAAAAGTTGTATTGTCACATTACTTACTTTGCTTCTGAACAGTGCTGGCAGCATTTTGAGTCAGGATATCCATATGAGTGTGAGCAGGACAGTATAGCTAATGAGCCGACTACGTGTGAGGACATGTGATGTTAGAATAGGACCTAAGTATTCTGTCCTTTTCATTTCTCAGAACTAGAAATTCTTTTTCTTTCCATTGTAACGTAGTTTAAATTGGGACACACAAACACACACATCAAGAAAAAACTCTGATTCATATCTGCTCCTTGACTAAAAACTTAAACAAAGAAGCTGTTTAAAGATGTTTGGAGAGTCATCAAATGTTTCTGGTCGTCTTGTGTGGAGGTGTTTGGGTTCTGTTTCAGGCTGTGTGGCCAGCCCTGTTTGGCAGAGTGTGAGGCACTGTTAAGATTTCGTGACTGCCCAAGCTAACCCCAAACCAAGCATATCTTCAAGACAAAGCACATTTAAAAGGATGATCTCAGCCCAAAGACAGTTTTTCCTTCAGTAAAGTGATACCATGATGTGGGATGGTAGAATTTGGAGGCTGAGCGTTTTTACTTCTTTGCCTTAAAATTCAAAAGTCAATTTAGATGCTGGGCAGATGACTTCACATCTCTGGATGACTTAAGCTACTCCATATGTAAGTGAAGGCATTGGATTAAAACATCTCTGAAGTTCTCTCTAGTTCCAGTTGTACAGTTCTCTTACTCTTCTAGAATATACACCTCCTTTCTTTATCCTGGAATACTTAATAGTAGCATACTTTAGAACCATTATACCCATCTATCAATAAAGAGACTGAGATGCTGTCCCTGATGAACTTTATATTATTTTGGTTACCTGGGCACACAAAGGGAAATGATTGTGCATTTATTTTTATTGTACATTTATTTAATGCCTGCATATGCCAGTCATTGGTTAAGTGCTTGGAATACAAGATGGACAGTCAACCCACAGTTAGGGTCATGGAAGGAGTTAAAAGAGGACAGGATGACATTGGCTTTTTCTAATTGTGAACTCGGGAAACAGCTCCCTGAGGATGTGACATTAAAAGCTGAGATACAAATGATAAAAAATGACCCACATCAGGATCAGGGGAAGAAGGTTTCAGACAGAGGAAACAGCCAGTAGAAGGCATTAGGATGGAAATAGGCTCAGTGTGCTCCAAGAACAGACGGGAGGCCCATGTGGCTGGCACGTGCTCTGTGAGGGGGAGATGGTGGGAATGAGGGTCAGGCAGAGATAGACAGGGGCAGGTTGTAGAATGCTTCATAAGCCTGGGTGAGAATTTGGGCTTTATTGGAAGTTCAAGAGAATCCACTAGAAGGTTTTAGTCTTACTTATTTTTATTTTATTTTTTTGAGGCAAGGTCTCTCTCTGTCACCCAGGTGACAGTGCAGTGGCACGATCATGGCTTATTGCAGCCTCAGTCTCCTGGATTCAAGTGATCTTTCTGCCTCATTTTTAAATTTTTTTTTTGAGATGGGATCTCGCTCTGTCGCCCAGGCTGAAGTGCCAGTGGCGTGATCTCAGGTCACTGCAATCTCTGCCTCCCAGGTTCAAGCAGTTCTCCTACCTAAGCCTCCCAAGTAGCTGGGATTACAGGTGTGCACCACCACGCCTGACTAATTTTTTTTGTATTTTTAGTAGTTACAGGGTTTCACCATGTTGGCCAGGTTGGTCTCAAACTCCCGACCTCAAGTGATGTGCCCACCTCAGCCTTCCAAAGTGCTGGGATTACAGGCATGAGCCACTATGCCTGGCCTCAGTTTTTTTTTTTTTTTCAGTAGAGACAAGGACCAGCCCAGGCTGGTCTTGATCTCCTGTGCTCAAGCAGTTCTCCTGCCTTGGCTTCCCAAAGTGCTGGGATTACAGGTGTGAGCTACCAGGCCCAATCTTAGAAGGTTTTAAATAGGAGATGACGTGACCAGCTGTTGCAATGGGAGCGGAAGGGAGTGTCATGCAATGGAGACATAGTAGGAAGCTCCTGTATCCACAGGCAAGAGATCCTGGAGGCTGAATCGAGGATGTGGTCATGGAGGTAGGGAAAACAAGCTGATTCTTGATAGACTTTGTAGGAAAAATCTGTAAGATTTTCCCTGATTGACATGGGGTGGGTATGGGCTTGTAAGGGAAAGAAAGAGGACTCAAGGATCATATCTAAGCTCTTCAGTTGACTGACTAGGTGTGGTACTATTATTATTGGAGAAGGAGATTGACCTCGGTTGGGTTGGGGGAGATGGGAACAAGACTTTGGCTTTGGTCCTTGTTCCCTTTGACGTATCTTCAGACATCCAGGTTGTGTCAAGTAGGCTGAGTAGGCAGAAAATAGTAGTGGCTAAGGCTGGGCACAGTGGCTCACACATGTAATCTCAGTACTTTGGGAGGCTGAGGTGAAAGGATTGCTTGAGCTCAGGAATTTGAGATCAATCTGAGCAACACAGTGAGACCCTGTCTCTCCAAAAAATAAAAAAGATTAGTCGGTCCAAGTGGTGCCTGCCTGTGGTCTCAGCTACTCAGAAGGCTGAGACAGGAAGATAGCTTGAGCCCAGGAGGGTGAGGTTGTAGTGAGTCTGGATAGTGTGTCTGCACTCCAGCCTGGGTGACAGAACAAGACCCCATCTGAAAAAAATAAAAATAGGGACTAAGACTGGGATAGTGGTCATGGAGGTGGGGAAAAAAATGGAACTAAAGAAGTATGTAGCTCCTGACTGGTGATGGAGATGTAGTTTATTTGAAGATGGCATTTAAAGCCATGGGAGAGGGTGAGTTGGTCTAGGTCTTGGTCAACCATCTACTCTAAACAGGCCAAATCTAGCTCTCTTCCTGCTTTTGTTTGAATCATGCCTGGCTCCATTTGCTTTTAAAAAATCTTTTACGCCAGGTGTGGTGGCTCACGCCTGTAATCCCAGCACTTTGGGAGGCTGAGGTGGGTGGATCACTTGAGGTCAGGAGTTCGAGACCAGTGTGGCCAACATGGTAAAACCCTTCTCTACCAAAAATACAAAAAAATTAGCTGGGCATAGTGGTGCATGTCTGTAAATCTCAGCTACTTGGGGATCTGAGGCAGGAGAATAGCTTGAACTCAGGAGGCAGAGGTTGCAGTGAGCCGAGATTGCACCAGTGCACTCCAGCCTGGGGGATAGAGCGAGACCCCGTCTCAAAAACAAAATAAGAATAAACATAAAAAATATTTTAGCTAAAGTAGTAAGACAATATAAGAGGGCTCAGTGTAAACGATTTCAGTTGTGTGCATGTAAGAATACAGTATTAATCATGAATTTGATTCTTTCTTAGGAACATACATTGATAGGGTCAGCAAATTCCCAAGATATCCAGCTGTGCGGCATGGGAATTCTTCCTGAACACTGCATCGTAGACATCACGTCAGAAGGCCAGGTTATGCTGACTCCTCAGAAGAACACCAGGTGACGTACTTGAATTAGTGTTCATATCACGAGAGTTTTCAGAGGAAGAAAGTACTCTGGTGGTGACAGTGGCCTTTGTTGCTTTTAAGTTGATGTCATTAAGTTATCCAGTTGGTGAGGCGGGCCCCATACATATAGCTTTAATGCCTCCCACACCCACTCCTTCCTCTCTATAGGCACTGCCATGGCTTTATGTATTTAGGCCCTCATCAAGTCTTGATCAGAGCCCCTGTCAACACCCTGAGCTGCCTCCTGGTCACTCACCACAGTCCTGGTGGGCTTTCCTCTTTCTGTGTTGGAAAATCCCTTACAGCCCCGGATTTATTTCCTCTTCCTCTTTACCTGCCAGTTCTTGGGCCTGCTGACTCCTGTTGGACCTGCAGGGTTAAGTGCTGCCATGATCTCCTCGGGGAGGTCCCTGTTGGGTGTGTATGCAGTGTCCTTAGGAGGTACGGACCCTCCCCTTCTCGTGGCAGTGCTTCTCAGTGTCTGCCTGTGGGTTGTGAACCCTTATTACCCCACGAGACCATGAGCTGCTTGAGGACAAGGGCCTTTCATTTTTTGATTCTCCGTTCCTGGCGTGTAATATGAGACTAGTACACAGGTGCTTATTACACCGTGGAAGAATGAAGGGGCTCCACATTTTATGAATTATGCATTTGTTACTTTTTTTCCTTCAGCTATAAAGCTGTTATCCCTTGTTACTGAGTTGGAAGTATAACAGCCTGTAACTGTTAGACAGTGGTTAAGTGAATTATGTTGATATTTCAAATGTTGATTTGTTTCATTTTATGATATCAAAACATCATTAATATCACTGATGTTATTCATAAAGTTTTCAAGTATTGAGAAGCTCTCAACCTCTGGGGAAGGATCAAGTGAGAAAACAGGAGCAGAAGCTGGTGTGGCCCTCACAGCTGTGCTGTGCTTTTATGAGGCCGTAAATAATCACACAGAACCCCAGCCTCAGGCAAGGGTCCTCCAAGACCAGGATGCAGTAAGACAGAGCAGGCCATGCCATCATTTCGTTTAAGCACAGACAAAAACATGGTCACTGGGGCACGCTAAGAATACCCTCCTCTGAACCAATATGAGTGACTGCTACTTCTCCACCAATTACAGCGTTATTCTGCTCTAGCTCCCTGTACCAATGGATAAGATTTTGGGAAATACCCGTTCATAGGATTACTCCCACTTTCTGACAGTACCCAGCATATGTGGAACCCCTGCCTCCTTAAATTGTCTCTGAAGTCATCCACCCAGAGCCCAAATCTTACAACAGCTTCTGACTTACACTGGTTCTCTTCCTCCCCTCCCCTCTTCGCCTCCACCCTCTTCTCCTCCCCCCTCTTCTCTGCCCCACTTCCTCCTCTCCCCTTCATTTCTCCCCTTCTCTTCCCTCCTTTTCTTCCATCCTTACCTTCACTCTTCTTGACAGGGCCTTATTCTATCACCCAGGCTGGAGTGCAGTGGTGCAATTATAGCTCACTGCAGCCTCCAACTCCTGAGCTCAAGTGATCCTCCCATCTCATCCTCCTGAGTAGCTGGGACTACAGGTGCTTGACACCATGCCCGGCTAATCTTTTAAAAGCTTTGTTTTGTAGATACAGGGTATTGACATGTTGCCCTGGTTGGTCTTCAACTTCTGGGCTCAAGTGATCCTCCTTGACCTCAAAAAGTGCTGGATTACAGGTGTAAACCACTGTGCCTGGCCAAGTTCAGTTACTTTTAGTGTTTAAAAACATATATCATGAATGAAATCTAGATAGGAAATAAGATCTTGCATGTATGCATACACATAAATCATGAATACTACATTGCCAGGTAAATGCTCCATAACTTTACAGAGTTTAAAGAAACTAAGATAGCTGGGATGATTGACATCTCTTACAGAGGAAGTAGAAACTCAGCTGGGCTTGGATTACTGAGTAAGATTAGGAGGGTGAGAAGAATGGGAACCTTACTCCAGGTTGTAGGACCAATAGGAGCCTGGATTTGGAGGAAGTGTTGATCATGTGTAGTGTATAGGAAATAAGCCTTGTTTTTTTTTTTTTTTTTTTTTTGGCAGGAGTTAAGAGGCCTTCCTTGTGGGAGGAAGAGCCTTTAAAGTTAAAGAATTTGGGCCAGACACAGTGGCTCATGCCTGTAATCCCAGCACTTCGGGAGGTTGAGGTGGGTGGATTACCTGAGGTCAGGAGTTCTAGACCAGCCTGACTAACATGGAGAAACCCCATCTCAACTAAAAATACAAAATTAGCCAGGCTGGGCATGGTGGTGCATGCCTGTGATGCCAGCTATTCGGGAGGCTGAGGAATCGCTTGAACCTGGGAGGCAGAGGTTGCAGTGAGCCGAGATCACGCCATTGCACTCCAGCCTGGGCAACAAGAGCAAAACTCCATCTCAAAAACAAAAACAAAAACAAAAACAAAAAACAGAATTTGTACTGGATAGCCTATGTCTTAACAAACGAGTCCTTCAGCAGGAGAGGGGCACGATGACACTGGTGTCCCAGGAATATCAGTGTTACCATGCTATGCATACGCTTCTATTTATTTCCTGCCATTCCAAATTCTTACTTTCATGGTATTCCACCCACCACTTCTGTTGAATGCCATTATCAAGATAAGCAGCACAGTGGAACTGATAAATCTTCCTTATTTTGATAGGACATGATCATTTTTCCTTGCTATGGAGCTTTAATATAGGTCTCATTTCTCATTACTGATATCAGTAGACCTTTCTAGTGTCTGGTTGATTGGTTCTTTTCATTCATATAGATTGGACAAATTTGTTTTTGTTGTATATTGCTACCATCTTTTCATTATTGGCTGAAATGATTCCCTGTTAACTCCTGAATATACTATATAACAAATTTAGAACTTTTAAAAATGGAGGCTACTTATTGATCTCTAATTCTTCATACCATAAACATCTTAAGTCACTATATAGCATTTGAAACTTTGAAAAATGGGGATAATAATCTAATATACAGGCATATGTTGGAGACATTGAAGGTCCAGTTCCAGACTTCCACAATAAAGCAAATATCACAGTAAAGCAAGTCACACAAATTTTTGGTTTCCTAGTGCATATAAAAGTTAGGTTTACACTATAGTCTACTAATTGTGCCATAGCATTATATCTTAAACAATATACATCCCTTAATTAAAAAATACTTTGCAGCCAGGTACGCTGGCTCATGCCTATAATCCTAGCACTTTGAGAGGATGAGGTGGGCCAATCACTTGAGGTCAGGAGTTTGTGACTGGCCTGGCCAACATGGCAAGACCCTGTCTCTATGAGCCATTAGAGGCATGTGTGGTGGCATGTGCTTGTAATCCCAGCTACTCAGGAGGTTGAGGCAGGAGAATCACCTGAACCTGGGAGGCAGAGGTTTCAGTGAAATGAGATTGCGCCACTGCACTCCAGCCTGAGCTGCAGAGCAAGGCCCTGTCTTTTTTTTAATTAAAAAAAGACTTTGTTGCTAAAATATCATCGGAGCCCAGGTGGTAGCCTTTTCACTGCAGGAAGGTCTTGCTTCCATGTTGGTGGCTGCTCACTGATCAAGGTGGTGGTTGCTGAAGGTTAGGGTGGCCGTGACAATTTCTTAAAATAAGACAACAGTGAAGTTTGCCACCTTGATAGACTTTTCCTTTCAAGAAAGGTTTCTCTGTATCACGTGTTGCTGATTGGTAGCATTTTACCCATGGTAGAACTTCTTTTCAGAGTTGGAGTCAGTCTTCTGCAACCCTGACACTGCTTTATCAACTAAGTTTCTGGAAAATTCTAAACCCTCTGTTGTAATTTCAGTAATGTTCACAGATTCTTCACCAGGAGTAGATTCCATCTCAAGAAACCACTTTCTTTGCTCATTCATAAGGATCAACTTACCCACTAATGTTTTATCTTGAGATCACAGCAGTTCAGCCACATCTTCAGGCTCCACTTCTTACTCTAGTTCTCTTGCTGTTTCCACCACTCCTTCAGTTCCTTCCTCCCCTGAAGTCTGGGACCCTTCAAAGGCATCCATGAGGCTTGGACTCATTCCACATTCCTGGTTTTTTTTTCTGTTTTGTTTTTTTTGTTTGTTTGTTTTTTTTTTTTTTAGGTGGAGTTTTGCTCTTGTTGCCCAGGCTGGAATGCAGTGGCACGATCTTGGCCCACTGCAACCTCTGCCTCCCAGGTGCAAGCGAAGCTCCTGCCTCAGCCTCCTGAGTAGCTAGGATTACAGGCATATACCACCATGCCCAGCTAATTTTGGTTTTGTTTTGTTTTGTTTTGTTTTTGAGACAGAGTTTCGCTCGTTACCCAGGCTGGAATGCAGTGGTGCCATCTCAGCTCACTGCAACCTCCGCCTCCCAGGTTCAAGCAATTCTCCTGCCTCAGCTTCCTGCGTAGCTGGGACTACAGGCATGCACCACCACGCCTAACTAATTTTTGTATTTTTAGTGGAGAGGGGGTTTCACCTTGTCGAGGATGGTCTCGATATCTTGACCTCATGATCCACCCGCCTCGGCCTCCCAAAGTGCTGGGATTACAGGCGTGAGCCACCGCGCCCGGCGTTTTTTTTTTTTTGTAGAGACAGGGTTTCGGCATGTTGGACAGGCTGTATTTGAACTCCTGACCTCAAGTGATCCACTCGTGTTTGCCTCGCAAAGTGCTGGGATTACAGGCGTGAGCCACCATGCTTGGCCCCACATTCCTTTTAATGTTGATATTGTTCCTTCCTCCTATTAATCACAAATGTTCTTTTTTTTTTTTTTTTTTTTTTGAGTTGAAGTCTTACTCTCACACCCAGGCTGGATTGCAGGGGCTCGATCTTGGTTCACTGCAACCTCTGCCTCCCGGGTTCAAGTGATTCTCCTGTCTTAGCCTGCCAAGTAGCTGGGACTACAGGTGAATGCCATCATACCCAGCTAATTTTTGTATTTTTAGTAGAGACGGGGTTTCACCATATTGGTCAGGCTGGTCTTAAACTCCTGACCTCATGATCTACACACCTTGGCCTCCCAAAGTGCTGGGATTACAGGCATGAGCCACCACGCCCAGCCTCACAAATGTTATTAATGGCATCTTAGAATGGTGAATCCCTTCCAGAAGGTTTTTAACTTACTTTGCCAAGATCCATTAGAGGCATCACTGTCTATAGCAGCTATAGCCTTGTGAAATGTATTGTTTAAATGATAAGACTTGAAAGTGAAAATTACTTCCTGATCCATGGTCTGCAGAGTGCATATTGTGTTAACAGGCATGAAAACAACATTAATATGCTTGTACATCTCCATCAGAGCTCTTGGGTTGGTCAGGTGCATTATCAATGAGCAGTAATGTTTTGAAAGGAATCTTCTGAGCATTAGGTCTCAACAGTGGGCTTTAAAATATTCAGCAAACTATGGTGTAAACAGACATGCTGTCATCCAGGCTTTGTTCCATTTGCAGAGCACAGGCAGAGATGATTTAGCATAATTCTTAAGGGCCCTAGGATTTATAGAATGGTCAATAAATGTTGGCATCAACTTTAAGTCACCAGCTACATTGGCCTATAAGAGAGTCAGCCTGCCATTGAAGCTTTGAAGCCGGGCATTGACTTCTCTTCCCTAGCTAATAAAGTTCTAGATGGTATCTTTTTCCAGTAGAAGTCTGTTTTATCTATATTGAAGATCTCATCAGTGATCTTGCTGCAGCTTCTATATTAGTACTTGCTGCTTCATCTTGTACTTTTATGTTATGGAGATAGCATCTTGCCTGAAATCTCAAGAAGCAACCTCTGCTACCTTTCAACTTTTCTTCTGTTGTTTCTCATCTCTCTTAAGAATTAAAGAGAGTTAGGACCTCACTCTGGATTAGGGTTAGGTTGAGGGCATATTGTGGCTGGATTGATTGTCTGTCCAGACCACTGAACTTTCTCTGTATCATCAGAAAGGCTGTTCTGCCTTACCATTCATGTATTCACTGGAGAAGCACCTTTAATTTCCTTCAAGAACTTTTCATGTACACTCACAACTTGCCCAACTGTTGGTACAAGAGGCCTGGCTTTCGTCCTTTCTTGGTTTTGGAGGTGATTCTTCACTAAACCTAATCATTTCCACCTTTTGAGAGATGTGTGACTCTTCCTTTCACTTAAACAGTTAGAGGGTATTGTAGTTGTTAATTAGCCTAACTCAATATTGTCGTGTCTCAGGGAATAAAGAGAGCCGAGGAGAGGGGGAGAGTCCAAACCCATACTACATTTATTAAGTTTACCATCTCCCATGGGTACAGTTCACGATGTCCCAGAACAGTTAGAGAGGTGCGGTCAAAGGTCCCTAATCACAGACCTCCATGACAGATGTGAAGTAAGCACGTGGTGTTTGGAAAGTGTCTCCCATAGCCTTGCCCAACAATGGATGGCCGCAAAGCTTCATTTTGTAAAAAGTACAGTGTCTGCAAAGCACAGTAAAGCAAAGCACAGTAAAATGAGATTTGCCTGGGCTTTGTACCATACACATTTTAGGGAAATCAGCAAAGGAGTAAATGCAAATATGAAAATTCACCAAGAACAGGTTGTACTGAGGGGAATGATTGTTTTCCCTAGGAACTACATCTCTGCGTTACTGGAAAATTAAAGCAGAAGATGTGATACTGTACTCATCATTCATGTTTGGTCTCTTCTCTTTACAGAACATTTGTAAATGGGTCGTCTGTCTCCAGTCCAATACAGCTACACCATGGGGACCGCATATTATGGGGAAACAACCATTTCTTCAGGTATGATGTCGTTCATGTCCCTTAAAGAAGGAGATTTTTGAAGATTGTGCTCTGAAATAGAAAATACATATTAAAAGTAAACCCAGCTCTACGGTTGCGTTACTGTGTGTGTACGTATATATTTGCTGCATGTATATCATATATGTGAATGTTCTTTCACTGTATATGGTCTGAACCCTAGGGTCATATAAACAATACACTTTGGAAAAATGCTGAGTTCACGTGAACTACATAGTTTTTCCCTTTTATTTCCTAGTGGAAGATGATTGTTTTGCCATGTAGTGTAAGAATTTATTAATGTTTTTTTGACATGTTTATCTTTTTGTTTATTTTTTACTGAAAAGTAGTTGTAGTTTTCGTTTCCTTATCAAATAAGGTTGGTATTTCTTTTAGGAACTCTTTTCAGCTGTAAGTCATGGCAAATTTTACTGTAATGGGTTAGACAGATCATTTGTTTCCCTGACAACCGAAAATCTGAAGGAACATGATTGTTAGCATTGGCTAAGGCTCTCAAAAAAAGTCATGGCTAAAGTCTGGTCCCTGTCTTGGCATCTCTTTATGGCCTATAGTTGGCCATGCTACACTGCCGTCAAAGCAGCATTCAGGTACAGGAAGAAAAAGGAGAACCGTGACCGCACTAGCCCTGATTATCTTCTTTATCCGAAAAAGCAGAATCCTTCCCAGAGTCCCCAGCAGTATGCTTCTGTCTCCTTTGCTAGAATTTGCCTCTTAGCTGCAAAGGGGGCTGAGAAAGACTGTCTAGCCCGGGGCTATACATATGGTTTCTCCAACAAAAGTGATGTTGGGTTGGCAAGGCAGGCAGGCTGGATACTGTATAAAGGTAACATCCTGGTCTCTTCTTACTGTCACTGGTCACTGTGCTCCAGATGTCAGACTGACTTTTCTGTAGCTAATAGAGATCCTCTGCCGTGGGCCAGGGATATTTTGGTTACTGAGAAAAGGGTAGATAGGCACAAAGAGCATAGAGCTTTTTTTTCCTTCCCTAATTAAATGCTGTGTAAACTGCTTTGCTTCGTGTTCAATACCCTCATCGTTTGGATTAAGTTGATCTTCCCAGCTTTATCTCTAGTGTGCTATACAAATTTTGTGTGTCCTGTTGTTTTACTCATTTCTCCAGGGAATATGAACGTTTCCATTTTCACATCTTTTCCCATGCTGTTCCCTCTACCGTGCTTTCTCCTTATTTGTGAATACTCGGTTCAGCTGATTTTCTCCTGTCTCACCTTCCCTTCATCACCTCGCTCTGAAAGTGCCCTCGGCTTTACTTTAACTCTGAACTTGTCACAGGCATGTGGCCTACTGTCACACTTTCTGCTGTACGTTTTTGCTGGCACATGAGTGTCGTATTTCTTCGACTGGATTATCTACTTCCTGAGTGCAGTAATATTCTTGTACTTACATGGTATCCACTTGGCTTCTAGCAGATACCAGTACTTAACAACTGAAATGAATAAGTGCGTATCTTAACTTCAGAAAACAATACTCTTTTCCCCCGCAAGACTCAATTTGCCTAAAAAGAAAAAGAAAGCAGAACGAGAGGATGAGGACCAGGACCCCTCCATGAAAAACGATAACAGTTCTGAGCAGCTGGATGTAGACGGAGACTCCTCCAGCGAGGTGTCCAGTGAAATTAACTTCAATTACGAATACGCACAGATGGAGGTCACCATGAAGGCCCTGGGCAGCAATGGTGAGCAAGTCGGGCGTGTGCTTGAGAGTTGCTTTGAGGTTTAAGATGACTCCTCGGCTCAAGTGATCTTCAAGTGGGAAGATCACTTGAGCCCAGGAGTTCCAGGCTGCAGTGAGCCGAGATTGTGCCTGTGAATAACCCACTGCTCTTCAGCCTGGGCAACATAGCAAGACCTTCTCTCTTTAAAAAAGAAAGAAAGAAAGAAAGGAAAAAAAAACATGGTAAAGTGTTAAAAATGTTTACGATTGAGACATTTTAAATGTTAACAAAAAGGAAAATCTTTATGTGGCTTCTCTGTATGATTTTGTGTCTTTGGCTTTAATTTATACTTATAAAAATGTTCTGTCTTAATATACAGTCAGACCACTTTGTTCTTATGGACAGAATCTCTCTGGTTCATTTTATTTTATTTTGATTTTTTGAGACAGAGTCTCACTGTCTTGCCCAGGCTACAGTGCAGTGGCACGATCTCGGCACCCTGCAACCTCCACCTTCCAGGTTATAGTGACTTGATTCTCCTGCCTCAGCCTCCTGAGTAGCTGGGATGACAAGCATGCATGCCACTTTCCTGGCTAACTTTTGTATTTTCAGTAGGGATGAGGTTTTGCCATGTTGGCCAGGCTGGTCTCAAACTCCTGACCTCAGATGATCCACCCGCCTTGGCTTCCCAAAATGCTGGGATAACAGGCATGAGCCACCGCGCCTGGACAAGTCTCTCTGGTTTAGAGACTTCCCTGCCACTGGCTTATGATTATAGTTATGGAGGATTCACCATGTCTTAGGTTATGTGTAGAACATAAGATGGACCTGCTTTTTCTACAGAGAAGGTGGCTGAGGATATGTCTAACTGAGAATAGAGAACAACTTAAGTGATTGAAAGTAAGGAAAGCTATTTATGCCAAATTGTCTCTAATGGTGTTAGTTAGAGGGTACAGTTAAGATGACGAACAACATTCCCACATAGAACAACATTTGAAGTTTAGTATGTTGTACCTTTCGATCATTATTTGTCTTTTTAAAAAATGTGTTTAGATCCAATGCAGTCCATATTAAACAGCCTAGAACAACAGCATGAAGAAGAAAAACGATCTGCACTGGAGCGCCAGAGGCTTATGTATGAGCACGAATTGGAGCAGCTCCGGAGAAGACTGTCTCCCGAGAAGCAGAACTCCCGGAGCATGGACAGGTTTTCTTTCCAATCGCCCAGCGCTCAGCAGCGCTTAAGACAGTGGGCCGAAGAGAGGTAGGTGGCACAGAGGGGCTTCTTACATGTGTAGCTCAGGCTCGCCACTCCTAACCCACCTAGAGAAAGTGTCGAATGGGAACATTGAGATGGTGCTTATCAAAGAATTATATTAAACGATGCGTGTTACAGCCAAGAACCACTTTGCATTTTTTCTTTTTTTTGAAAAATAGGGGAATTGCCCATTTATATTGGACTTTATTTAAAACTGTTGATGTTAGGTGCTTTCCATCTTCAGTTTGTCTAGCCTTTGGATTTGGATACAGAAGTCCACTTTATTGTTGCATTATGCTTTGGGTTCTGAAGCTTGGGTAGATGATTTTTAGAAAAACAGAAAGTTGGTAATCTGAACTGATTAGCTCAGGTAGGTAAAGCATGGTGCAGATGAAAGGAAGATTGCAGGCTTGATCTCTGTAGGGGCTCATTAGCATTGCATTGAAATGCCTTATCCCATGGTCACAGACCTCATGCTATTTAAAGTTTGGTCAGCAGGCAACCTCCCTTTCACCTGGAGATTGATAGAAATGTAGGATTTCAGGCCCCCACCTCAGACTTTCTGAGACAAAATCTTGAGTTGACCAAGATCCCCTGGTGATTTGCATGCACGGGCAGGTTTATGGGGCACTGCCCTTTTCTAGAGCCGGCTTGCTGTGTGGCTGCGTGCCAGTGCTTATCGTGTAGTAAGATTCAAGCGTGTGCATGGGTCAGTGTCAGCAACACAGTTCCTGAGTGCAGACGACCACGGGAAGGCTTGGTCCATGCTTTGGCATTGATGGACTACGGCTGTATGATTCTCTGACAAGCTGCTTTGTGTTATCTCTTCCCTACCTCCAACCCCTCTTTATTTTTTTTTTAAGAGAAGCAACGTTGAGTAACAGCCTGATGAGGCTGAGGGAACAGATTGTTAAGGCCAATCTATTGGTGAGAGAAGCTAATTACATTGCTGAGGAGCTGGATAAAAGGACAGAATACAAAGTTACCCTACAGATTCCAGCCTCCAGCCTGGATGCCAACAGGAAGGTGAGGTTGCCATTCCTTGAAAAAACCAAAGATCTCATTGGATAAGATCACCTGATGTTTCCTGGTGTTATTGAAGCTTCAGATCCCTATCTATACCCCCCCCAAGTCTAGATCCTTTGTCCCCCTTGCTTTTGGATAGAGTTGACTTTGTCTTCATTCTCTGCCTTTGAGTGTATGTATATTTTATTTGCTAGGGGAATGTACTCTCCATCTCACCTGGCCCTGACAGTTCATTTCACTCAGCTTGCTTTCTTCAAGTCTGTTTAAATTCTTTCTTAGAAGTCTTTACTGATTAATCTGCCCCAGGTGTCTTTTTTTCCTTCCTTATGTTACCATTCTATACCCACTTCCCCCCAATTAGATGTTCATTTTGCTTTTGTTATTTTCTCTTTTGAATAGCTTGTTCTGTAAAACTCTTCATTGGTTGTGTCATGTATATATTCAGGATCACACTTTTTTTGATATAATAAGTTAAATAAAATGTAGGAGGAAAGTCCCATCACAGTCTTCCGTCTTTGCCGTTCAGTTTTTTCCCCCCCTTCTTTTTTTGAGGGTCTTTCCTATTTCTTGATAATGTTCATATATGATTTTTGATGGATTAGGCAGAATTTTCTATTCAGATGAATTTTTTTGTGGGTCCATGTGTTCTGTTTATCCTACAATAGTCAACACAGCAAAGCTTTAATCAGTTCATCTTGGATATTTTATTATTTTTTATTTTTTGAAGATGGGGTCTTGCTCTGTCACCCAGACTGGAATGCAGTGGTATGATCTTGGCTCACTGCAACCTCTGCTTCCTGAGTTCAAATGCTTCTTCTGCCTCAGCCTCCTGAGTATCTGGCATTACAGGTGTGCGCCACCGTACCCAGCTAATTTTTGTATTTTTAGTAGAGATGGGATTTTGCCATGTTGGCCGTGCTGGTCTCAAACTCCTGACCTCAAGTGATCCACCTGCCTTGGCCTTCCAAAGTGCTGGGTTTACAGGTGGATATTCTAATTTGATAGCAAGGATTACATCTTTCTTTCCCTATGACATCATAGCATTGAGGTCAGCGTTTTGTACAGAGTAGATATTTGACAAATATGATTCTTAGTGTTTTGAGAAAGGTATTATAAATATGATAATTATTTTATAGATCATTGTTTTTGTATATTCTGTGTGTATTTTGAAAGATTTTACTTAATTAGAACTTAATAGTATTTGTAGGGCAAAGTCTGGGTACAGTAGGACTCATCAAAAACAGAAGAGGAAGGTCAGTCACAAGCAGAAGGTTCGGGACCTAGTTTCTTCTTGAACGCTGAGAAGTTCAAGGTCTTCTTTCATTCTGTGGTGTACGAGTTGAAAAAAGCAGAAACCTGAACATTTTTTCCCCATTAAGCATGACTGCAGCCCTTTTCTCTGTAACCTGTTTTGGGCTTTGTTGAAAGGTATGGTTCTGCGTTGGGGTAGCCATGTCAACAACCACAAGTAACTCATGTCACTTGGCATCTCTCTCCTGCCCTCCATCCAGTGCTGTGTTCACTGGGGCTGTGTCTTTTGCTGGTAGAGGTGACTCCATTGCTGGAGTGAAGGAGCCATTTTTAACAGACACCTACTAATTCTCTGCTGTATTGATTTGAACAGATCCGTATTCTTAGATGTCGGCCAGAGAGAGGATCTGGACAAGGAGGCATTTCCTAGGAGATAGGCTCCTTCATTAGGCTAAGTCTGCAGTTTTTAATGCAACAAAGACTATTTTTTGGTATTTGAAAACTGTTATGTATTTATATGTCCTGTCCATTCTGTGACCACTCTCTCTGGTGATGATTTTTTTCTTCTTTCCAATTTTGCAAGAGGGCCAAGTTACAGTAGCTGCATCGTAATGTCCTTTACTGTTTAGTCCCAGGTCCAGCATTCTCCCCCAGAAAAACCACTACCCACACAGGTCACAAATGGGAGTTTTGTGTTTATTCACTGACTGGCTGAATATAAGGTAGGAGGGCCCTTACTTTTGACTATAAGGTGGCCGGGCTGGTGGCTCATGCCTGTAATCCCAGCACCTTGGGAGGCCGAAGTGGGCAGATCACCTGCGGTCAAGTGTTTGAGACCAGCCTGGCCAACATGATGAAACCCTGTCTCTACTAAAAATATAAAAATTAGCCAGGCGCGATGGCAGATGCCTGTAATCCCAGCTGCTCAGGAGACTGAGGCAGGAGAATCTCTTGAACCCAGGAGGCGAAAGTTGCAGTGAGCTGAGATCAGGCCACTGCACTCCAGCCTGGGTGACAGAAGGAAACTCCGTCTCAATTAAAACAAAAAACAAAAAAATGACAAAACCACATTTTGACTGGAAGAATTCTCAAATGTTTGTTTTATTATTTAAATTTCGTTTCTTAGAAAATGATTGTAGGCAAGATGCTAATGAAACATCAATGTATTTCATAGTTCCCTTAAGTTCTAAGTAGAACAGTTGAAAAATTAAGCTAGTAAACCTAAATTGATTAGATAACCGGCAGATATGTCTCTCTGGGGGAAATGTATAGGGGCTTTGTTTTTTTTTTTAAACTTCTTGGTTTTTAAGAGTTCTAAAATTTTTTAGAACTATCTTAAAAACGTATTGCTCAAGTTCTGCTGCTGTGAAAAAAGTCCGCGTTGCTCTTATAAGCTGGAAAAACTTCAGAGCATACTTTTTTGGAGGGGGTGAAATTTGCATAACAGATCATTACTACTTTAAAGTCAAATCAGTGGCATCTGGCACGGTCACAATGTGCTTTGAGCACCGACTCCGTCTAGTTCTGTATGATCTTAATAAGAAACCCAAACAGTGCGTATTTGGAAACTTGTATCATCTGTTGCTTCCACATGGGTAGGTGGAGCACTTTTCAGTTTACTCTTTTAACTGTTTCACGTTTTATACCTCATGGAGATACCAGCCACTACAATAAACTGTAATTCACACTCTGAGAGTTAAAAGGACATTTCTTCCCCATGAAAAGCAAACTTCCCCTTGCCATTTGATGATGTGACTCTCTCCCCTTGATACACTGTGGTCATATGGTGCCCTGAATAAAACATACTTATTTCACCTTCCTGTTAAATGTGTTCTTTGGGTTTTAAACTTAATCATATCCATCCACAGTCAAAATTTAAATGTGGCTGGGGGTGGTGGCTCATGCCTATCGTCCCTGCACCTCAGGAGGCTGAGGCAGGAGGATCACTTGAGGCCAGGAGTTCCAGACCAGCCTTGGCCATATAGCAAAAACCTGTCTCTGCAAAAACAAAACAAAACAAAACAAAACAAAAAAAACGAGCAAAATTAGCTGGGTGTAGTGGCATGCACCTGTGGTCCTAATTACTTGGGAGGCTGAGGCAGGAGGATCACTGCAGCCCAGGAGTTCACAACTACAGTGAGCTATGTATGATGTGCCACTGCATTCCAGCCTGGGTGACAGAGTAAGATACTGTCTCTTTAAAAAAATCTCTCTCTCTCTCTCTCTCTTTCTCTCTCTCTCTCTCTCTCTCTATTTATACACACACACACACACACACACACACATCTATATATACACATAGACACATATATAAAATTTATTTATGTATTATTGAGAGTCTCACTCTGTCACCCAGGTTGGAGTGCAGTGGTAAGAGTTTAACTCACTGCACTCTCTGCCTCTTGGATTCAAGCTATTCTCATGCCTTAGCCTCCTGAGTAGCTGGTATTACAGGTGCCACCATGCCTGGCTAGTTTTTGTATTTTTAGTAGAGACAAGGTTTCACCATGTTGATCAGGCTTGTCTCGAACTCCTGACCTCAAGTGATCTACCTGCCTTGGCCTCCCAAAGTGTTGGGATTACAGGCATGAACCACCATGCCCAGCCACCCCTCACAAAATTTTTTTAATGTTGAGTTTATACTTAAACTGAAGTTTATAAATAGATTTTGATTGCACTTGGGTATGAAGGCATTTTGTAATAGCTTGTAAGACTTTTGGGAAGCTTTGTAATCAATAGATTAAAGGATGATTGCCGTTTGAGTTTTGACATTTGACTGATTGATAGGGGTGGAATTTGCAGCTTTGACTTCTCTGCTGGCTGTCAGTGTGTTTCTCACTGTCATTCTTGCTCTCTTTTCAGCGAGGCTCTCTTCTTAGTGAGCCTGCAATCCAGGTGAGAAGAAAAGGAAAAGGAAAGCAGATTTGGTCTTTGGAAAAACTTGACAACAGGCTGTTGGATATGAGAGACCTTTATCAGGAGTGGAAAGAGTGTGAAGAAGATAACCCAGTAAGTTATTTAAGAGAAAAATCACTTAATTGGTAGTCGTAGAAGGAACCAAGCTGGAATGAGCCTATCCATTTCGGGGGAAAATGGTTCCTTTCCCCAAATTATATTCCTATTTCTGGAGTAAGGTTGATTGTAATCCCCTAAATTGTTTAGCAAATTAACAATTCTAATAATCTCTCTTTCTGCTATCTTCTTTTTTCTTCTCATTTCTGTCTTTTAGATTTCTAGCAGAATTCTCCACTTTCCATTCTGACTTCTGTTGGTGTGCGGGTGTCTGTCTCCTGTGCCCTCTGGGAACCTCTTTAGGACAGAGGCCAGGCCTCATTATTTGTCTCTACTCTCATTGCTCAACCCGTTTAACCTTGCAGATAATAAACCTACAGTATATGTTTTGTAAGTTGAACATCAGTGATATCTTAATATTTACACTACGAGGAACATTTCTGAAGAAGTTTTGATCATAGATCTGTACACTGGCACTCTGTCGTCACCTCGCAGCCTTTCTTATTTAGATCAGACATGTACTCATGTATTTAAAATAGAAATGCATGTTACGTATGTCTGAACATTTTTTCATTACCTTTAGGCCTGTTTCCGCATAGAGTTGTTTACTTCCTTTGCCTTTTGTTTTGTAAAAATGGTTTTTCCAGATTGTCATCAATAAAAATGTTTCTTATAGTTAGGTGACGTTTTTGCTTAAAAAATGTTTCTCTTTGGTACCCCTCTCCTATTTCAACTTAGAAGTAAAACACCAATAACAAATACAAAAAAGCCACTCCCATGAGGGCTCGGCTTTCTTTTCTTTTCTTTTCCTTTCCTTTTCTTTTTTTTTTATTTTGAAACAGAGTCTATCTCTGTTGCCCCGGCTGGAGTGCAGTGGCATGATCTCAGCTCACTGCAACCACCTCCTGCTGTGTACAAGTGATTGTCCTGCCTCAGCCTCCCAAGTAGCTGGGATTACAAGTGCTCGCCACTGCACCCAGCTAATTTTTGTATTTTTAATAGAGACGGGGTTTCGCCATGTTGACCATGCTGGTCTCGAACTCCTGACTTCAGGTGATCCTCCTGCCTCGGCCTACCCAAGTGCTCGGATTATAGGCATGAGGGCCCACCTTTCATTAGCCGTAGCGTATCTGATGACTTCCTAGGAACAAGCAGAACAGATATGAATTAATGTCTTCACCAAAAGAAAAGTGAAGTGTAGTTTTGCACACTCTACTTCTTTTTCTGGTCAACATACATTGTTTGTTTATTTTGTGGCAAGATTTCCATGTGAAGGAGAATAACTGCTAAAAGTAATAACCTGTTACTGGGATCGCTCTGACGGGTGGAGGATGCTGACCTCCATTGTGAATGGGAATGAGGAAGAGAGTGTGAGGGAGCAATACAGTGCTGTACTTCAGCAAAAATTTTAGAGTATTTTACTCTAAAAAATACAAGCGTCAGGATGATGAAAGTTCAGCTTAATGACCTAAGTGCATGAAAAGCAGTAGGCTGAATGCATGTATTGTAAGTGATTTTTCTGAAGTTATACATTCTTAATATCTTTGCAGGTAATACGATCATACTTCAAACGTGCTGATCCATTCTATGATGAGCAGGAAAATCACAGTCTCATTGGGGTGGCCAATGTCTTCCTTGAGTCCCTTTTCTATGATGCGAAGTTACAGTACGCTGTTCCCATCATCAACCAGAAGGGAGAGGTTGGTTGGTTTTCCTTCATGCCTTGTTTCCTGTAGAGAACAGTTTAAGAAACAAGAGGGTGGTGATGGGATGTTGTTGCTATTTTTTGTCAGTAATGACTGATAATGTGTATGTTTCCAACGACTCTGAGGGCAGAGTAACTGTCAGAAACCAAGCCTCTGAATTCCCACACACCATTAACCTGACAACTTGACTCTAAAAGAGAAGAGAGGTCATCTCAAGGGAGCAGCAACCAAATCTGGAGAAATGTCTCTGCCTTCCTCCATTGCTGCAGGTGGCAGGTCGGCTGCACGTGGAGGTGATGCGCATCAGTGGGGATGTTGGGGAAAGGATTGCAGGAGGCGACGAGGCTGCAGAGGTCTCCTTTGAGAAGGAGACCCAGGAAAACAAACTGGTGTGCATGGTAAGTCCCAGCTTCATCCTAGTATTAGTGTGATACAAAAGTCAGTGCCATTACTTTTAACGGCAAAAATCACATTGACATTTGCACTAACCTCATAGTTCAAGTGGGGCTGATTTTGAAGACTGGGTCTTTAGATAGTAAGTATTATGTTCCTTTTCACATTTTGAAAGTAGAGCAGAGCGTCCCCTACTCGTGATGATGCAAAATCCCCTCCTTCATTTCCAAACACCCCCTAGTGGGCCAGACCTGCCGGTGGCTGAGAATCCCAGCAGAAACCAGTTACTATAAAAAGAAGGTGCTGGCGGGTAGGAAGTCAGCAAGGGGCATAGGTGCAGTGAGAAGCAGGCCAGGTGAAGTGAAGGAAGCCTACACCTGACTGTTAATTCATAGCCCATCCTAGAGTCCTCTCTCCCAGTAAGCATTTCTAGAATCAAAGCTGATGTTGAAGGGGGGAGGTTACGCATTAGCCACAAGGTAGTGGGAAGCTAGAGCCGTTGGAGTCCAGCTACTTTCTGCAAGGCTTCGCATATATGGGGAGGGCTTCCAGCACATCCGTTACTTCCCTAGGAGGGGGAGGAATCTTAATTCACTGAAAGGTTCATTTTTATTGTATTGTACTTGATTTCAGAGCAGCTCCTTTGAGTCATAAGATGATCAGAGATGGAGACATAGGCTTGATAACCCCACGATGGCCCATTTTGAAGGTGATGGACTAGTAAATGCAACTCAAATATCGCCTTCTGCTATTAAAGTAAAATAACATTCAAGGGCACTTCTCACTTGGGAAATGTATTCTTGTTATCAAAGAGACATAGTATATCCTGAGAAATGAGGTTAAAATATCTTGTTTTTCTAATGGAAGGTATGAAACTTACATAAAAGTAGTGAGAAAGGTGTTACTGATGCCTGTTCACCTTTGCTGCAGTTACCACCTGTGGTCCACCTTGTTTCATTCATATACTCAGCTGCTTCCCTGCTGCCCCCTCCATTAGCATCCTAGGCACCCCAGCGTCGTATCTTACGTGTGAATAGTTCAGTGTGTGTCTCCACAAAAGACGAGTCCTTAAGCCAATATAACCATAATTGTCAAAATTAATAATTTGTCAAAAATTAACAATTTCTTGATAGCGTAAAATCGTCAGTTTCCTTAACTGCCTTGGTTGGTGTGTGTCTTGAGTCGATTTCAGTCTGGTATGCTCATGATCTCTCACTTGTTTGCTCACTCTCTTTATCTCTCTCGCCAAATCTGCAATTTATGCATTGTAGAAACTGGGTTGTTGTAGTTTCCCATAGTCTGGCTTCTGCCGATGGGTGTTGCCTAGCATGTTAAGACGCATTTGCTGAAAACTGGTAGTTAGATATAAAGGTGTTTCCTGTGGGAGGGAGGCAGCCAAGGGGCTTGGTCAGTGGTGGCCTGTGTTCTTCCATCAGGGCCACATCTTTTCTTGTTGGTTGTCTTTGGGGGATGATCAGCTATGGATCATTAGTACCGAGATGCATTATTTTGTTAGGAGTTACAAAAGAATGGTACTATAGTTCTATTGTTGTTTCATTTTTCTCCAGAGAAAATCTTCCTGTTACCAACTACTTTGCTATACAGAGATAGTTTGTGTAGAAAGGGAAGGATAAATGCTCCATCTCTCCCTTTATTTACAGATTTTATCTATTTATTTAATTTATTTGTGAGACAGAGTCTCACTCTGTCACCCAGGCTGGAGTGCAGTGGTATGATTTAGGCTCACTGCAGCCTCCACTTCCCAGGTTCAAGTGATTTTCCCGCCTCGGCTTCCCAAGTAGCTGTGTCACCATGCCCAGCTAATTTTTGTATTTAGAGATGGGGGTTTTGCCATGTTGGCCAGGCTGGTCTTGAACTCCTGGCCTCAAGTGATCCACCTGCCTTGGCCTCTTGAAGTGCTGGGATGACAGGTGTGAGCCACCACATCCAGCCTAATTTTTAAAATAATGAATTGGTTTTCCAAAATGCGACCAGTGAGGTTTTTTGTCCTTAATCTGAACAGGATCATTATGAACTCTCAAACTTAACTATATTTGGTGTGCATCTGTCTGTTGCATTCACTACCTGTATTTGAGCACAAATGTTCCCTCTTTGGCTAGTGGGAGCCGCTTCAGTTGGCCCTTGAGTCCTGTTGTCATACCTCTGAGCTTCCTGGACTGTGATAGCTTTCTTGCTTTCTGGTGTGATGAATATTCTGATCTCATCCTGTATATTTCCTGTCCCAGACCTGGAATCAGCCATTTCTCCAAGGAACCTGATTCCTTTCAGTGGGAAGTGGTTTTTAGAGACCGTATTCTGAAACGTAATGGCCTTTTATGTAAAAAGGATAAGGACAAATAAGCTATATGACGTTAAATAAAACACCGGTAGAAAAACAAAAGAAACCAGCCTGGAGACAGTTAAGATATCATGGGTGATGAGTGTAACTAGCCCCCAGAGAAGTCTGGATTTGTTTTTTGTAACAAGGCTATATGCACGTATTGACATCTTCATGTTTTCGGTGATAATAAGTGAAGTTAGTATATTTAAAACCCTGAAACATTCCTGGGATCCTCTGTCTTAACAGCTGCAAGTTGAAGCTGTGGTATTCTGACATCTTGTGGTGGTTTTAGTTTTTGTGTGCAAAAACTTTTTTAGAAACCCCACAAAACCCAAACAGCCTGTGTTCTAGATATCTTGGCATTCCTTTTGGCTGATAGTCTTCCTTCCTGGCAGCCTCATTCCTGAGAGGTTGCCTGTAGTCGAGAGTTCATCATATTAGATCTTGTTTCTTGTGTGTTTTAACATGAAAATTGTGATTAATTTTGAATAAAAAAAGGGTTTCAGTTGGAATTTAGTTTCAAAGAGGTATGTATTGAACATGTATGTAGTCAATACCTGTTACAGTTCTCTTTGATTTCATTTTGTTTCACTGGTGTGATCAGTCTCACCCCTGTAAAGTAAGGTAGCTACTGATATTCTCATTTCACTTAGGAGAAAACTAAGCCTAAGAAAACTAAGAATTTAAGTAATTTGTGCCAGCACACGAGCTAATAAGTGGACAAGATTTTTACTGTATTTATTTTATGTAACTTCAACATCTTGTAATCTTCCTAAATGCCATGTTGTCTTACCTTAAATAATATAAACATTTAAAAACACTTAATGAAAAAATTATGGTTTTTAAAAACTTAATGAAAAATTAATTGCGGAGTACTGTTTACTCATTTTGGTTTGAAGGAACAAAACATGTCAGCCAATCTGTCTTTCATAATCTGTCGGGAAGTAGCTGTCTAGGTGTTTCAAACTCCTGTTGACGTCACAGAAAAGATGAATTATAATGGCGGTTTCTATTTGATTGCTTACCCATTATGTTTGCTATGGAAGAAAAGAAAATAACTTGGTTTGTGTAATTTTCTGTGTGATTATTAATGCCTCCTGGTATGTGTGTATGTGTGTGTGTGTGTGTGTTTTGGAGACAGAGTCTCTGTCACCCAGGCTGAAGTGCAGTGATGCGGTCTTAGCTCACCACAATCTCCACCTCCCAGGTTGAAGCAATTCTCATGTCTCAGCCTCTGGGAGTAGCTGGGGCTGGGACTACAGGCATGCATCACCACATTCAGCTAATTTTATATATATATATATATATATATATTTTTTTTTTTTTTCAAGACGGAGTCTCACTGTGTCACCAGGCACCAGGCTAGAGTGCAGTGGTGCGATCTCGGCTCACTGCACCTCCACCTCCTGGGTTCAAGCAATTCTCCTGCCTCAGCCTCCCGAGTAGCTGGAACTACAGGCACGGGCCACCATGCGCAGCTAATTTTTTGTATTTTTTAGTAGAAACGAGGTTTCACCATGTTGGCCTGGATGGTCTTGATGTCTTGACGTAGTGATCTGCCCGCCTCGGCTTCCCAAAGTGCTGGGATTACAGACGTAAGCCACTGTGCCCTGCCTAATTTTTTTATTGCATTTTAGGTTTTGGGGTACATGTGAAGAACATGCAAGATTGTTGCATAGGTACACACATGGCAGTGTGATGTGCTGCCTTCTTCCCCATCACCTATATCTGGCATTTCTCCCCATGCTATCTCTCCCCAACTCCCCACCCCCTGCTGTCCCTCCCCTATCTCCCCTCGACAGACCCCAGTGTGTGATGCTCCCCTCCCTGTGTCCATTTGTTCTCATTGTTCAACACCCACCTATGAGTGAGCACATGCGGTGTTTCATTTTCTGTTCTTGTGTCAGTTTGCTCAGACTGATGGTTTCCAGGTTCATCCATGTCCCTACAAAGGACATAAACTCATCGTTTTTGATGGCTGCATAGTATTCCATGGTGTATATGTGCCACATTTTCCTTGTCCAGTCTATTATCGATGGGCATTTGGTTTGGTTCCAGGTCTTTGCTATTGTAAACAGA
>CAUYLG010052612.1:0-47825 GCA_963573385.1 Cacajao melanocephalus | reverse complement strand
TGGCTCCTCCGCCGGGAATCTCCTAGTCTGTGGGCAACAAGAATTCGTCTGAAAGTGCGGCGTCCACTCGCTCTCTGCGCTTTCACTGGGAGCTACAACCCTGAGCTGTTGTTAATCGGCCATCTTGGATCTCTCTCCCAGATCCACTTTTTAATAAAAGTTCCTATACTTTTAAATTATATTTTCTCAACATACAGTGAAATTTACTCTTTAGCGCACACAGCTCTGTTAATTTTATGCATGTAACCACCAATCAAATGAGGATATAGAACAGCTCTGACAGCCCCGAAACTCTTGAATAATATTTTTTTGCAGTTATGTCCTCTCCATCCCAACTCTTGCAATGGCTGATCTGTCTTCTAGCACTACAGTTTTT
This sequence comes from Cacajao melanocephalus, assembly GCA_963573385.1. Classification (NCBI taxonomy): domain Eukaryota; kingdom Metazoa; phylum Chordata; class Mammalia; order Primates; family Pitheciidae; genus Cacajao; species Cacajao melanocephalus. The sequence continues at coordinate 47,449 of CAUYLG010052612.1, read as the reverse complement.
TCTTGGAGAATGTCACATAAATGAATTTATACAATGTGTAACCTGTTACTCAAATGCCTTTGAGATTCACCCAAGTTGTATCAATAGTTTATTTCATATGATTGGTGAATAGCACTCTGTTGTGTAGATGGGCCACATTTTGTTTATTCATTCACCAAGATGAAGGAGATTTTTGTTGTTTATTGGTTTGGGTGATTATGCTTAGACCTACTCTATATATGCATATACAGAAGTTTTCATTTCTCTAGAGGTATAACCCAGTAGTGAGATTGCTGGATCTTTTCTTATGTCCATACCATACTCTCCATATAGATCTTGTACCTTCTTTATGTGATTTGTGACTAGGTAACTTATACTCTTTGTTGCTATTGTGAATGGGATTATTAATATATTTTTTCTGGCTGATTGTTGCTGGAACCCTGTTGATGTTTGTTTAGTGACCTTGTATCCAAAAATCTTACCATAGTATCTTATTAGTTCTAAGAGCTTCTTTGTAGATTGAGTTAGAATTTTTATGATTTGACAGTCATCTTGCCTGAAAATTATGAAGATGTGAAGTCTTTTATTAAAATCTACATCTATGTTTGTGTGTTTTGATTCCCAGAACGATGGTGAGTAGAAAAAGTGACAGAAGGTATCCTTAGCTTCATTTTTCTTGAGTAAGTTAGAGTGGGTCAGTAGTCACAACTTTCATGCATGTGTCCTTCTCTTTTACTTTTTTTCCCTTTTCCTTTCCACTCAGATCAAGCCCTCTGGGCTAAGGAGCGGGCAGTAGAGTTAATTTATCTGTTGTACAGACAACACATCAGTGTACAGGGCAAGGTCTTCTGTGAGACCCATTCAGTTTCTCTTAGAATGAGAACAAAAGGCCAGGTGTGAGTTTCTAGTCTCACAATGACATGAAGGCGTGCGTGAAAGGTTTGGTGTCTGATACCTATTTTCTTCCCTAGTCCCAGTGTGCACCTAAAAATCAGTCTGGGAGGCCTCCACAGCTTCTGAGCTCTTCTACGTTTTCAGGTGATTTGAGGTACTGCAAGCCACCCGGTTCTTTTGTTGATTTCAATGGGAGGTTGACCTTAGCCTCTATTATTGGAAACTGGAGCTCCTCCATTCCTCGATGGAGTTTTTCAGGCCAATGAAGCTATGTACATTTCTGTGTGTGGGCATGTGTGTGCATTTCTAGAATTCTGTGTAGTGTTTCTCTAAATAGTTCTTTTCTCAAAAAAAGAATACCTTGTTATTGCACTGTGGTTTCTATCCTTTCTGTTTCCTCTTTCCTCCTTTTTAGCTTATTGTGTTGTCTTTTTTAGGTGGCATGATGATTTCCAGTCCTCGGCTGCTCATTCTCCCTGCTTTTCACATTTGTGTGGTCTCTCAGCTCCTTTTCTGGTTGCCTTCTTTCTTTTTTTTTTTTTTTTCTTTTGCTCCTGCCAGTCCCCCTTGAGTTTTTATGTTAATTTCTTGGTTTCAGGTTCCAAATGAAGAAGTGAACAAAGCTGGGGACTGTGCCCTCAACATAGCACAATGCCAGGTTTTCTATGTCATATGAAGTCTCTTTGCTTTTACCTGCGTGACCTAGGCCCTGTGGATATGGCAAGCCTCGATGTTCCTGGGCCAGTAGATAGTTCTTCCAGTCTCTGTTTCATGGGTGGGCAACACATGTAGACTTCTGGATTTCCCTGAGACCAGTGCTAGCTTAATCACCTTGTAGAGCTCCAAGGCCATGCCTCCTGTCTTCTCGTGAGCACTAAGACCCCAGTCCACCGATCCTATCATACAAGTCACACACTCCACTGTGGTCTTGTTACTGTCTGACACTTATGACTCTACTTTGATCACTTCTTTGTGTCTGGCACCTGGGACATTCTCCACCCAGTCTCCCTTCTGCTCCAAGCTGGGATATGCATATATTTTGTCCAGTCTTGTAAAGTCTTTGCAGAAGGAATAGGTCTGTCTGTGTCAGCTCAGTCTGCCATATTGCCTAGAATTCCCTTTTGCCTTACCATGTGGCTTAGCAGCTATTTTAGTGACGGGGCAAGGGCTATATCATAAATGAGGATAACAATGGGAAAAATAGGGCTGTCTCCTTAATAGCTTCCACCTGGTCTTTCAGATCCCTTGGGAAGAGTGATGGGATGTAAATAAACACCAATTTCCGCTTATAGTTTGCTCAGGCAGTGTGGACACAGTGCCAATTTGGTGCTACATAGACATTTTCACCAATGAAATAAATTTCTACTTCACTTTAGAGGAAGTTTGCTCTTCAAGGACACTAAACTGCTTTCTTTATTAATAAATGTATTTGTTTGCAGATACTGTCATCGCTGGAGCTTAAACCTCTTTTGGTTAATGGGCCCCACATGCCTGCTAGGGATTTAGCTCTTACCATGATTAGTGTTAGTTTAACATTTGGAAATGAAAGCACATTCATTTCAATTATCTATGCAAGATATTTTCTCTTTATTTTGGATGTTTTTCTATTTTCTTTGTACATGACATCTCTATCTTTAGCACTGTTACAGGGATATCTTAAAGATGTCGGCACATTCTGGGCTGGCTCTTTCTTTAAAGCAATGAGTCATCAAGTCTACATCGAAGAGCCATTTGGCAAGATTGTACTATATAAATATCCACTTTAGAGCTTTATCTAGTAGTGTAATAAATAGTTGAACATTTTTAGATTTTGGTAAGGAAACAATATACATTATAAAGCTTTATTTTCTGGAATTTCGTAGGTTTCAATGCTTTGAACACTTGATATCTAGATCCATACATTAGGATGTTCATACTCACTTTTACAATTTGACTTATGTTTCGGTATATCCCTTTTTTTTTTTTTTTTGAGATGGGGTCTCCCTCTGTCACCCAGGTTGGAGTGCAATGGTACAATCTTGGTTCACTGCAACCTCTGCCTCCCAGGTTCAAGTGATTCTCCCACTTCAGCCTCCCGAGTCGCTGGGATTACAGGTGCCCACTGCAAATCAGGCCAGTTTTTGTACTTTTAGTAGAGACAGGGTTTCACCATGTCGGCCACAATGGTCTTGATCTCCTGACCTCAGGTGATCCACCCACCTTGGCGTCCCAAAGTGCTGGGATTACAGGTGTGAGCCACCGTGCCCAGCTATTTGGTGTATCCTCATACAGACATGCTCATGATGTGCAGACAGTTTTTTTGGTAGCTAATCTGTGCTGAATCCAAATAGATTTATATTAGAAACTGCTTTCCACCAGTCTTAGGATTAAGGAATATAAGTCAGAATTAGGAATGTGCTTGCCCCACCCCCCATTTTAAAAAACAATTTCCTTGTTAAACTCAGCAGACCAAGTAGCTTGCTCACTGTGTTTGACCTCAACCTTTATATCACAGGGAAGTTCTGAGTGTTAAATGTGGCAGTGGACAAGAAGTCTTCAGCCTATGAGTGGTGCAGAGTAAGGCTTCAGAAACATCCCTTGTTATTATTGATCATCATCTCCTCCTCCTGCTCCTCCTCCTTTCTCTGTCTGTCTCCCCCACCTCCTCTTCCTTCTTTTCCTACTCCTCCTCTTCTTCCTGTGTTCTGTTTCATAATGCATCCTAGAACTCTGCCTAGCATATAACAGAAACAAACAAATGAAGATTAGAACACGTCTCTCATTATAAACATGAAAACAAAGGAAGAGGCAAGTTCCTCAACGGGTCTTTCCTCAGTCTCTCGGCTCACACACAGCTCCTTTCCATATGCCTGGGTTTACTGTACTGGGTGGCAGTTTCCACAGTGAACAGAAAGATAACTAATGACTCACCTAGACCTTCTTTGCCCTAGAAAGAGAGAAAGACTGTGAAGGCTACAGGATCAGCCATGTCTTGTCTCTTGGGGCGGTTGTGGATGTACTAGACGAGGGCTTGGAGTAGAAACCTCTCCTATTCCTGTTGGAAACTCTACAGCAAAGCCATGCTCCTCAAACTGTCTGTGGTGAAGGAATGCGGTTTGGTTGTTTTTGTTTGTCTTTGTTTTTAACTTTCCAACTCATCCTGTGACTTTCCATGCAAGGTCAATAATGTTTGAACTGGTCTGTACCCTACTCAACGAGATAGGTGCACGTTGTGGGTATATTGTGGTAATGACTAAGAGTTTCTCAACATTTACTGTCACTTTCTGTGCTTGCCCCCATCCAACATAGCCTGGGAACAAACATTTGTAGAGTGATGAGTTAGGAAGTCAGATTTTTTGGTAGCAACATAATGACCATTTAATGTAACCACCAACTGAATTCTGGCTGTGGTAACAACTGTTTGAGTAAAGTGATGAATTACAATGTCTATTCATTCATCTATTCGTACAGTGAATACTGACAACTTATATATGTTGCACAAGCTTAAGGAACAGAGTAAATGATTCTGAATGATGGAATACTTGCTTTAGTAGACATTTTGTGCTACATCCTGCAAGAGGGGGCTTGTGAAGAGTTATTTGAAGGTCAAGATGAGACAGGACAGGGCATCGTTATATTCAGCAAACAGTTTTGAAGGGTCAATTCCATGCAAAGTGCCATGAGAAACATCAAGATGCTGCTGCTTCAGTGCTCTCTGTCCTTGGGGCCTTCAACATCTAATAGGGTCAGAGGGAGAGAGAGTAGAGACTCACACTCAAGCTCAAATGGAAAGCAGAGTTGGGTAAATTATATAAATACCGAGAGTTGTGGTCATGCAGAAGGTTGATGGCTTCTGCCATGTCAATAAGGGCAGGCTTCATGGAATATTTGATCTAATATTTTGAAAACAGGAAGGGAGATGTCAGGTCCAAATGCCAGGTGGGGCAGGGGCAGACAGGAAGAGCACTCATACCAAGGGGAAGGATGTGCATGACAGGGAAAAGTTGGCAAGTGCACTATACATCGTGGAAGTGTCGAGGAATCAGAGGGTTGAAAATTTGGATAAATGGAGGCATTAAGAAGCACGGCATTGGGGAGTAGGATGGGCTGACATCCTAGGTTCAGGTGTGGTGGACCTTGAAAATTCTGGGCTCTATTCTCTAATGAAGAACAGCCACAGATGGCTCTTGAGCCAAGAGATGAGAGCAAGGTAAGGTGTGGGCTCAAATGCCCAGGCTGTTACATCTTGCAAGAGGATGGGGCAAGCTAGAAAGAAGGCAGAAGGGTTGAGGCAGGAAAGGAGGAGAGTTGGCAAGACCCCAGTGATGGAGGAAAGAACTCCATGTATTTCCCTGAGGTTTCTAACTTGAGCAGTATCTTCTCAAGTATGCAGCTGGAGAAACAGAAGTTTTGGGGAAAGAGACATTGAGAATAGGAGTGACGGTACCAGCAGGAAGTTAGGAATGCATCTGTGCCTCAGTAGAAGAACATTGGAAAAGATAGCATTGGAGGCTCAGATTTAAAGGAATGTTCTGCCATTCATAAGACCTGTACTGCAGAGAGCCGGGAGGGACTTGCTGATAGCTCGAGGCTGGGGACCATGGCAACCAGATTCCTTAGCACATCAACATTGTAGGAGGTTGTTCATGCAAAAGTGCAACCTAAGACCCCCTTCCAATAATGACCGGGTGAGGAGGAGTCTCCTTCTGCCTAGGGAAGGGAGAGGAGACCTAGAGGCATTTGGGTGATGGGGAGCAAATGTTCTTGCTAGTCCCTCAGAGCACCACCCTCCCTTGCTGCTTCCCTTAAACCTGCCCACACACCTCTGCAGATACTCACTTCATTTCTCATTCATTAAGTCTCTGAAATTACCTTTGAACATGCCATCTCTCTATGCTGAGACCCTGACTGGAACGCTGGATGGCTGGCCTCTGAGTCCACTTTAATCTTCATGACATCACAATGCCTTTTTAAAAAATATTTTTTTTAATTTTTGTGAGTACACAGTAAGTGTGCATATTTATGGGGTACATGAGATATTTTACTACAGGCATGCAATGTGTAATAATCACATCAGGGAAAATGGGGTATCCATCACCTTAAACATTTATCCTTTGTGTTACAAATAACCCCAATTATACTGTTTTAGTTATTTAAAAATAAATGATTAAATTATTATTGACTACAGTCACCCTGTTGTGCTATCAAATATTAGGTCTTAGTCATTCTTTCTAATAATTTTTTTGTACTCATTAACCATCCCCATCTCCCCTAATACCTCTACTATTCTTCCCAGCCTCTGGTACCCATCCTTCTACTCTATCTTCATGAGTTCCATTGCTTTGATTTTTAACTCCCACAAATAAGTGAGAATATGTGATCTTTGTCTTTCTGTGCCTGGCTTATTTCACTTAACATAATGATCTCCAGTTCCATCCATGTTGTTGCAAATGACAGGATCTCATTCTTTTTTATGGCTGAATAGTACTCTATTGAGTCTATGTACCATATTTTCTTTATCCATCTATTGATAGACACTTAGGTTGCTTCCAAATCCTAGCTATTGTGAACACTGCTGCAATTAACATGGGAGTGCAGATATCTCTTTGATATACTGATTTCCTTTCTTTTGGTATATACCCAGCAGTGGGATTGCTGGATCATATGGTAGCTCAATTTTTAAATTTTTTTAGGAACCTCCAAACTGTTCTTCATGGTGGTTGTACTAATTTACATTCCCACCGACAGGGTACGAGAGTTTCCTTTTCTCCACATCCTCACCAGCATTTGTTATTGCATCTTTTAGACGTAAGCCATTTTAACTGGAGTGAGATGATATCCCGTTATAGTTTTCATTTGCATTTCTCTGGTGATCAGTGATGTTGAGCATCCTTTCATATGCCTGTTTGCCATTTATATGTCTTCTTTTGAGAAATGTCTATTCAGATCTTTTGTCCATTTTTTGATCTGTCCATTTTTTATTTCATAGTTAGAGGTCTTAGATTTAAATCTTTAATTCATTTTTATTTGATTTTTTTTTAATATGATGAGAGCTAGGGGTCTAGTTTAATTATTCTGCATATGGATATCCAGCTTTCCCACCCTCATTTATTGAAGAGACTGTCATTTCCCCAATGTATATTCTTGGCACCTTTGTTGAAAATAAGTTCACTGTGGGTGTATGGATTTGTTTCTGGGTTCTCTGTTATGTTCCATTGGTCTACCTGTGTGTCATGCTGTTTTGGTTACTGTAGCTCTCCAGTATAATTTGAAGTTAGGTAATAACCCTCCAGTTTTATCCTCTTTGCTCAGGGTAGTTTTGGTGATTCTGGATATTTTTGCAATTCCTTTAAATGACACCACCTGTCTTTAATTTTAGTCAAAGAGTAGAACAAGTAACAATGGCTGAGATGGACTAGTTATGAAGGTAGGAGGAAATCCAGGAAGCGTGGCATTATAGCACTGAGTAAAAGAGAGCTATACAGTGGGAGTATCAAAAGCTATGAAAAAGAAGTGATGCTACTAGAATAGGGGTTTACAGATACCTATAGCCAGCCATCGTAGAGCGCTTTCTATGTCTCAGACACTATTGTAAGTGGTTTATATGTTTTAACTCTGTAAATCCCCATGAGATAAGTGATATCACTATGTTCATATTGCACACAGGAAACCGAAGGGGTTATGTAGCTTACCCAAGGTCACGTAGCTAGTAAGTGGTGCAGCAGGAAGTTTAATCTCCTTTTATTATCCTACACCATTGTCCAATGTAAGCAACATTAAAATTCCCAGAAGAAAATAGCTAATATTCATTGGGTGTAACTTATAATACTAGTAGAAGACACTAGAGCAGGGGAGGGAAGGATGGAAGTTTAAAAGCAAAAACGGAAAAGGAAAGATTCATATAAAAAACGAATTCATTGTCTCTGTTTAGTTCATGAGTCTATGTTACGGAACTTTTTTCTTTTCTTTCTGTGAGTAGAAAAGAAACTTAAACTTGTAAAAATAAAAGCTCATAGAGTTAAATGAGGGCAAAGGTTTTTTATTGATTTACTGGGACTTTGCTTGGGAGGAATGGCTACATGCCTTCTACTCTCCTTCTCTGAATCTGAGAAGGAGCCCAGTTTCCCTGAGTACCACTTTACCAGAAGTGAGTAGATGAAGTCTCCTCACTAGAGCCTAAGCACATAAGTCAGTAGAACTAGAGATGTCACCAATTCTGTGTTCCCTTTTTATTCCTCTTAGAGATAGTCTCGGGAAACATTTGTGCAGCTGTGCGTGGCATGTGAGATTTGCAGGGGCTGAGGGTGGGATGAATGTAGGGGGAAAGGTGTGTGGGGAGGCTGGAGAGGTGATATAACTGGCTGTGTGATTTCAGCAGGGGCTCTGAGGGGTTCCTAGATGCCCACACTACTAATGACAAAGTTGGTTTCTTTACCTTTTCCAGAAGAGGCGGAATATATGGAAAATCTTCAGTTCTTTTTTCCTTTTTAAAAAATATTTTAATGGACAAATAACAATTGTACATATTCGTGGGGTGCATAGTGATGTCTCAACACCTATACTGTATAGTAATCAGATAAAGGTAATCAGCATTTCTATCACCTCAAACATGGTATCATTTCTTTGTGTTAGGAACATTCAATATCCTCCTTCTAGCTATTTGAAACTATATAACATATTAATGTTAGCTATTGTCATCCCACAGTGCCATAGAGCACAAGAACTTATTTCTCCTATCTGGCTATAATTTTGTAGCTTTTAACAAACCTCTCTATCCCTCCCTCCACCCTTGCCATCCCGCTCTCTAGTATCCTGTTTTCTTTGCTTTCTCGGTATGAAATGACATGCATTAAAAAGGCAGCAGGGAAAAGAATGTAGCATAACGTTTCACAATGAATAGTAGGCACAGAACAGTCTTTCTGAGCCCAGAAGAAATTTTCCTTTATCTTTGCTGAATAATTCTTCCCTACCACACAGGACACCCTTATTTAGGATGGCTGAGAAGATAGCCTTGAGTTGATGGGTCAGGAGATGTTGTGGTCTCAAACCTGCGAGATTTTTTTGAGAGAAGAGCCAGTACTTGTGTGTGTGTGTGTGTGTGTGTGTGTGTGTGTGTGTGTGTGTGTGCATGTATTAATACTTATTTAAGTAAGCAAATTGGATTTCAATGGATGGCATTGTAGACAAGAATAGATTTTATAAACCAAAGAGCCCTTGAAACAATCAGCTATTAAAAATATATTAATATAATCATCTTTCACATATGCTTTCTTAAATTCGATTAACTGCTTTCTAAAAGTGTATTCGATATTAGAACCACATCAAACAAACTCTGCTGAAATGTATCTGAGCTTATGAGGTACAAATCACATTGTAGATCACTTGAGAATTGGGTATATAGGAGGAGAATGTAAACTATTTCCTTTAAACAGTGGACAGAGAAGTAAGTCCACAATTAGTTAATGATGACCTTGGCCGGCCTTCAATTACGTTAGCCTATAAAGGATTTCTTGAATGTTTTTCCCTTGTTATTAACTTCTTAGTGAATTCTGTCACAATTCATTTTTCAATTTTATCAGCTTTTATTTACCTGTAAGAACACTTTCACATAAATTTCATCTCATCCAAGTATGATAAAGAAGAACCTTGGATGAAATGAAGTTCATCTTGAGTTAGAGCCCCCCAAAACTTGAACCAATTTTCCCTTGCTACCAAATGTCTGGTAATAAGTCTGGGGCTTTAAAACCTGTAATAACTTTCTCAAGTTAAGAAAGGTAGTAAATCTAGTGCAAATCCATTTAAAGGTTCTGGGCAAGGCATACTTAAGGATTCAAAAATGGATGATGAAGTAGCTATAGTAGCTGAACTTAGATGGTATTTCGGGTGCTAGAAATACACACATAGATGTGGAATAATTATTCATGAGCACAATATTACAACATAGGAGATAACTGGAAATCTAAATGAATATCAATTAGATAAGAATAAGTTTAAGTATGTGAAAAAATACAATGCCATATAATATAATTCTGAAAAAGATAAAAATGGGAATTACTTAGCTATATAAAACATGATACTGAAGAAGAGCAAACATAAATGGAATTGGAACAATGGATAAAAGGAATGCAAATCTCTAAAAATGTATGTAGAAATATAAATATTGAGAGCAAATAAACTTCTTTTTCCTAAAAAATGATTTAAAATAAATCTTCCTGATTGGTCACCTACACATAAAAGATAGCATAAGATATTGTTGCTCAATATGTCAACTTGTGCCCTGGAAATTCCCAGACAGGAAAAATAACTCTGGGAAAGAGAGTGTATGGCTGGAAAGTGGGTTTGCACTTCATAAAAAACACAAAGGCCTGAAGGAGGTCTCAACATCATAGGCATGTTGAGGAGAGAGAAGGGGACATTCCAGGAGAGGAAAGTGGTGAGAGGCAAGGAGTGAGGGTGAGGATGGTCTGCATAATCCTTCATGAAGCATTGCCCCCGAAAGTTTTTACAAGTTTCCTTTCTGGAAGCTAGAAAGAGGTCTGGCAAAGAATAAAACATTGAGGAGAGGGCCAAGGAACTCTTTTGAAGTATATGAGTTATCTGTTGCTGTGTGACAAATGGCCCCCACTTTAGAGGCTTTATCTCAACTTTCTCTATGTCAGAAATCTAGGGGTGGTTTAGCTGGGTCCTCTACTTTGGGATCAGTTTCCCAGGAAGCTTCTGAAGAAGCATACTAATTATCTGTTGCTTTGTAATAAGTGGCCCCACTTTAGAGGCTTTATCTCAAGTTTCTCTATGTCAGGAATCTGAGGGTTGTTTAGCTGGGTCCTCAGCGTCTGAAGATTTTGGCCAGAACTGTGGTCATCTTTAGTATTGACTGTAGAAGGATCTGATTCTAAGCTCACGCACGTGTTATTGGCAGGATTCCTTTGCTTGCAGGCTTGTTGGCTCAGGGGCCTCAGTTCCTTGCTGGTTGTTGTCCCAAGGCTGCCTTTGGTTCCTTGCCATATGGGCTTCTCTACAGGGCAGCTCACAACCAAAGGCCTAAGATAGAAATAAATGAAACTACCATGTGAAAAGAAACAGCAAGGAAATTTGCATGTCTCAACCTTAGCACTAGGTAGAGGGAGGGGAAAAATATTTTGAACCACAAGCAGATTTATATTCTGAGTTGACACCACCAATGTGGTCTAAAATCTCATAAAGAAATGTTAATTTAAAATGGTCTCAGTCTATCCTAACAGTGATGAAAAGACATTATTGATTGTAAAATGCAAACTGATTTAAGAGGTGTTAAAATGCTTTTTAAAGATGCCTTATATTTAATAAAATGTGATCAAAGTTTTGCTACAAAAAAGAGAGATGATTTACATACCATACTGTTCACCCATTTAATTTGTTCAACTCAATGTTTATTAGTATATTTGCAGATTTATGCAACCATCACTACAATAACTTTTAAAACATTTTTGTCACATTCAAAAGAAACTTCATATCGTTTTATTTTTATATCTGTTTATTTATTTTTAAAATTTTATTTTATCGTACGAAGTCTATAGCACCCAGCATTCCCAGGTGGTCTCTCATCTGAGTTCTGACTAGGCCCAACCCTGCTTAGTTTCCAAGAACAACTGGGATCAGGCGTGTTCAGGATGGTCTGGCTGTAGACAGATACTTCATATATTTTTAGTTATTATCCCCCAGTCCCTAGCCCTCAAGACCCCCATCCCAGTCCTTGGCAACTATAAATCCACTTTACGTATTTATAGATTGCTCATAGACATTTACAACCGATGTTAGAAGTTACATTGTTTTTGCTATATTCCATTGCTTAAAAGTGAGTCATTAGGTCCAGCCCATAGACAGGCAGAGAGGCTTCTACAGGGAGGTAGGATTCTTGGAAACCGCTTTAGAAACAGCCTACCATAGGAGGGAACCAGGAATGTGTCAGGAGCCTTGAGTAGATTTAATGTCCTTGCTTTTAAGTTGAGAACCCATGAATACTTGGAAGGAAAAGCTTCCCAAATGGTCAGGCCTCCTACTGAGAACTTGTTAAGAGGCTGAGACCATATTATCTCTTGATAGTTATGCATATATGAAGGCAGAGAGGCCATAAGGGATGAAAGGATGCCATGACTTCATCCTTTGCAGCTCATAAGGCTGTCTTGTGAGCAAGGCAACTAAAAATGAGATATGGCAAGATATAGGAAGGGGGATGATATGGTTTGGATGTGTGTCCCCTCCAAGTCTTATGTTGAAATGTGATCCCCAGTGCTGGAGGTGGTGGAGCCTGGTTGGAGGTGGTCATGAGGGCAGATCCCTCATGAATGAGTTGGTGCCCTCTTCATAGTAATGAGTGAGTTCTTGCTCTGAGTTTATGTGAAATGTGATTGTTTAAAAGTGTGTGACACCTTCTCCCCTACCTTGCTCCAGTTTTCACCATGTGACATGTCAGCTCTCCTGCCTTCTGCCATGATTGGAACCTTCCTGAGGCCCTCACCAGAAATAGGTGCCGGGAACACTTCCTGTACAGCCTGCAGAACCATGAGCCAAAATAAACCTCTTTTCCTTATAAATTACCCAGTCTCAGGTGTTTCTTTATAGCAGTGCACATGGACAGACAGGGGGAAATCCTTGTGAGCATATCCTGCACTGCATCTGGCATCCCCCTCTGGGTGTGCTCTGGTTAGCCAGAATAACTCGGAATTTTCCAAGCCCTCAAAACTGACCTCTACAAACCAGAAGTCTTATGTCCAGCGAAGATGACACTTTGACTTTTAGCTTTTTAAATATAGACATTGCATAGTAATGAGGACAGCCTGTTGTTGTGATGATTTAGTTTTTCCCTGAGTGCTTCCAGAATCTAGTTCCATGACATTCTTAGTGAAACCATTGTCCACCCTTAGATGTTCAAAATACACACTGACATCTGGAAGGATTACAGTAACGAAACTTGCTTAACTTCATTTGACTGGGCATCTTTCACACATATTTGACCACAAGACACCCCCCACACACCCATTTATCCATCTGTTCGCATTGTGGGGCACAGGCAATGCTCACTGCTGTAACTCTCTGTAGACTGTGGATTTTCCCTGTTGGCTCTTGTTAATACTGTGCCTTAAGGCCACTAGAGCTATTGATGTTTGTCACATGAAAGCTGTTAAGCCAGGGATTCCTCATACAGTATTTCCTTGATGGGGTTCTGAGCCTATATAGAGGAGTTTACTTCGATCTCCATTAAACAGTATTGAGTTAAAGGTCAACTGTATTCGAGGCAGCATGTGATATGAAAGCTCAATTGATTTTATGGCTGCCAACTGGCTAAACCTGTAGGGATGATATTGAATCTCCAGGCAGTGATTTATTTTATGGACCATTGTTCCCAAAATTGGCAATCCACAAGCATTCCAAAACATCTGTTTTAGTATTGAGTGGGCCAGTGCTGAGTGCACAGTCCTTCCTCTCACTGCAAAATGCTGTTCTTCAGATTAATATCCATCCCACTTTATAGCTGACCCACTTCTAGGTATAGCAGTTAAAAAAAACAGTGAGCAGTTTACTTCAGATAATATTTCTTCACTTTCCCCACAAAGAGCACCTCTGTGAGTTATCTTGCAGGAAACGGGGATCATGTTTTCAATATTTTCTCAGCTACCTACTGAAGGCTGCATCAAGAAAGAACTGGGTTAGACTGAAGGGAATGGTTTTAGTGAATCAACACTAGCTCCTGGTAACATTCTTTAGGAGCCTGAAAAAAGTTTGTCTAATGTATTTTAAAGTTCATAATTAAACTGTGAGTCTTTGGTTTGGAGTCTACTTCTTTGCCTCATTTTCAAGTTGGCGGCAACTCCAGACCTGAGGAGATGTGCCTGTATTCCAGGATGACTAGGAGTGGTTCTCTGCATTTTTTTTGGTACAGCCTTTCAGTAAACTTGAGAGGACCTAGAATTCGCATCTGCATCTAGAATGCCAAACTAAGTTTAAACTAATTGTAGATTACATCTTATGACTGTCCTTGGTTTTGGCCCTCTTAACCTTGTTGTATTTTCCTCTCTAGCTATGAGAGGCTAAACCCTAAGCTGCTCCAGTGATTGGTATATGCGTCATGCATGCCCTGTCTAATCATCTGCCATTGAGTGTGGGTGAGACCTGTGAATATGATGAATGTCATTCTCTTGATTATGTTACCTTAGATAGCAAAGATGAGTTGTCACCCACCCATGATTACATTATGTCATATAAGACTCCATGGTAGCAGGCTGGAGAGAGAGACACTCTCCTGGAACAACTGAAAGGCACTGCAGAAACAAACTATCATTTTGTGAGAGGGTCACAGGCTAGGGCCTGAGGGTAGCCTCTGGAGCTGGCATTTACCCCTGCCTGACAGCCAGTGAGAGCACGAAGGCCTCAGCGCTAGAACTGCAAGGACTTAATTCCTGTCCCAAACCATATGATCCTGGACGAGACCCCAGCTCCAGACACCACAGGCTGACAACTTGATTACAGCCTTGCAGAGCCCTGAGGGATGGACCCAGTTAAGCTGTATCTGAACTCCTGGTCCATGGCAACTGTGAGCTAACAAGTGTGTGTTGTTTCAAGGTCCTAAGTTTGTTACTTGTTGCACAGCAAAAGATAACTCATACACCAGCTTAAAACATTCTCCTTAGAAGCAAACATTTCTTGCTCTCATGAGATAGTATTGTGCCACCTATGCCACCCAAGGCATCTGTTTCGACTGCTTCTACTTCGTCTCTTGCCTATCCTTGACAAAGTCTCTGTAGATGCTGCAGATGGACTTGGGCACACTTCACAAGCCCCAGCTCATTGTAGCTCTGCTTGTTTCCATTTGCAGACTCCTCCTTCCTCATGTTCCTTTAAAATTGAAGCTCATTAAGGAGATCTCTGAAACCAGGGGTGGCACCCTTTCTTTTTATGAAGAGCATTTGAGATAATACTATCAATGAAAAGCCCTTTTTAAAGGTAATCATGCCCCTCTTTCCTTGCTGTATTGGCATTTGTGATGTTACGCGAGACTTTTTCAACTTGCTGCGATTAATTTTTTAGTGGCCTCTCATGCTTAGTGAAGAAACAGAGGTTTGCTCTGATGGAAAGTGGTGTCATCCCCTGCCACACCCACGCACCGCATCAGAATCCGGGAGTGGTGAAGAGGCAGCTTATCCAGGTGAATTAAAAGGGGATATTTTTCATGGACAATCACAAGTAGGTAGAGGAGGCACCGGCAGTGAGAGAAGTGGGACTGAGACCCGGCACAAACACAACCACCTTCTACCCTGCGAGCGTCAGCAGTCTGTTCTTGAAACATCAAAGATCTACAGGAAAATGCCAACAAGGAGCCTAAAATACATCACAAATGTTGCATAGGATAAATGTGAACATTCTCTGAAGTTTGGGTACTCAAGGTTAACAGGCCTTCTACTGGGAAAATGTTAACCAGGAAGACATCTGCTGCACATGCCTTCCAGTATGCTGAGGTTCTCTCGGAGATGGATGGGAAATATGTGAGCTATAGATGCAACTAGTCCTCTGGCTAGAGGAGAAGGGAAATTTGGTTTCTTGCTTTTAACTAAGAATGCAGTTTCCATACCTGGAAAGGAATACATGATTTTACAGGGAAGAGCAGAAAATAAAAAGACCTGGAATCAAAGAGTCGTTGAAACTTGCGCGGTGATGATGAGCAGAAGCCAATTGCGCAGAAGCAAATCTCAGAGAGAAGAAATTCCCTGTAAGAGGGAGCATAAAAATACAAGTAAGCCCTCCCTGTGGGGATGCATGTGTATTTACTGAAAAGCCACAGATGTCTGGCAGGGAGGAAGCCTGGACCATTGCAGATGAAGGAGACTTGTTGCCAGCTGCAGATGTCCTGCTTTGAGATATTTACTGAGAGTCTGTGGCTGGACACATTGAGCTAGGAGTTTGTAATCTTAATCCAGGACTGAGAGAAAATAGAGCAATTTCCCAAGGTGTGGTCTGCACAACACAGATGACACCCCAGAAAGCCAAAATGACACTGGCAAATGCAGCCTCCTGACCAATGTATCATTAGTGCATCAAAGAAAAGAATTAACATATTTTCTTCTATAGCACAGTTTCTGAACAGAATAATAGTGCAAATTACTTTGTGACTATTTTATGTATTGGCTTACTTTTATTGCAGAGGGCTGTTTTTCGTAATATAATGTGATCGCCATTAGGGCAGATTGCGTGTGTTGCTTGTCCAGCACTGCATTCTTAGGACCTAAGCCAGTTCAGCAAGTTCTAGGCTCAATAGGTCTTCCTTAAACATGTACTTAATAAACGTATAGAGGAAATGATTGGTTTTTAAAATATTTATTTATCATTATTTTTCCAACTTTTATCTTAGATCCAGTGGGTAGACATGCAGATCTGTTACCTGGGTCTTTTGCAGGATGCTGAGGTTTGCCATCTTTATATTCATGAACATCCAGTGTTTTGCTCCCACTTATAAGTGAGCATATACATTATTTGGTTTTCTGTTCTTATGTTAATTCACTTAGACTAATGGGGCCTCCAGCTGCATCCATGTTGCTGCAAAGGACATAATTTTGTTGTAGTATTTCATGGTGTATATGCACCACATTTTCTTTATCGAATCCACCACTGATGGGCATTGGGGATGATTTCTTGTCTTTGCTGTAGAGAATAGTGCTGCCATAAACATGTGAATACATGTATCTTTTTGTAGAATGATTAGTTTTCTTTTTGATATATACCCAGTAATTGGATTGCTGGGTCAAATGGTAATTTGGTTTTAAGTTATTTGAGAAATCTCCAAACTGCTTTCCACAGTGGCTGAACTAATTTACATTCCCACCAACAGTGTATAAGCATTCCCTTTTTCTTTGCAGCCTCGCCAGCATCTGTTGTTTTTTTGACTTTTTAATAGTAGCCATTCTGACTGGTGCGAGATGGTATCTTGTTTTGGTGAAAATGATTATTTAAAAAATTTCTTAGTCTTTCTTCCATTCATCCTTCCCTCCTTTCCTTTCTCTCCTTCCTTTCTTTCCTGTCTCTCTCTATATTAATGAAACAACTGACAATCCCCTGGAGCATTCAGCATTTCACGTAATGCCATTGGGAAGAACTGTGAAAGAGTCTTCCAACGCCTCTGTAGCCCCAACAGCTTCCCCTTTCTGCTGATTCAGATGCACCCAGATGGCACTGCCAAAAGTGATCTGCAATGCATCACTTGTGACTGAGTTTCTGCCAAGAAAACTAAAGGGCTTGAAGCCAGACCTCTCTGTTTTCCACTTGGATATTGTGGTTGTAGAAGAAAATGGAAATTAGTTGGGCAGAATTCTGAGGTGGTCTCAGAGATTCCCATTCCCTGGTATATATGCCCCTATATAATCTCTGACCCTTAAGCATAGGCAGAGCCTTCGGATATGATGGGATATCACTCTCATGATTAGGTCACTTGTCAATTGACTTTGATTTAATCAAAAGGAAGTGTCTTGGTCTTTTTTCTACGGCTTATAGCAGAATACATGAAACTAGGTAATTTAAAAAGAAAAGGAATTTGCTTTTTACACTTATAGAGGCTGAGAAACTCAAGTTGAGGTCCACACATCTGGTGTGGACCTTCTTGCTAGTGGGGACGCTGCAGAGTCCTGAAGTGGCGCAGGGCATCACATGGTGAGGTGGCTGAGTATACCAGCTCAGGTGTCTTTTTCTCTTCTTATAAAGCCACCAGTCTCACTCCCATGATAACTTATTAATCCATTAACCCATTGATCCATAAACTGATTAATCCATTCATGAGGGCAGAACTTTCATGACCCAATCACCTCATAAGGCCCGCTCCTTTCAGAATGACTTCATTAGGGGTTAAATTTCAACGTAAGTTTTGAAGGGGTGAAATATTCAAACCACAGCAGGGAGACTATCTGGTAGGGTCTGATTCAATCAGGTGAGCTGTTAAGAGGAACTCAACCTTTCCAAAGTCAAAAAGATTGAAAGTGTGAGGAGGGCTATAGAGTGGACCAAGCATCAAGGAATGGAGAGCAACCCCGGTCAACAACTAGCAAGACCATGGGAGTCTACAGCTACAAGGAAACAAAATGAGCTTGGAGGAGAATCGCAAGCTTCAGGAAGAAACACAGCCCAGTTAATATCATGATTGCAACTTTGTGATACATTGAGCCAAAACTGCAGCAATCTACATAAACTGTGAGATAATAAATGTGTATTCTTTAGCCATAATATTTGAGGTAATTTGTTATGCTGGGATAGGAAACCAATATAGAGATGTTGCCATTTATTTCCATTGACAGTGTCAAGGAGTAGAACCTGATTTTCAGGATGATGGCTTATTCTCCTTCTGGTAAGAGAGAGCCTGCCGAACAAGGTCATTGTTGGCAAGGAAATTATTCAGAAATCTGGTCCAGTAAGACATTTTCTCTTGGGACTTAATGACAGTACTAATGCTTTTTCCATGATCCATGTTTTTTCTTCACTGGGTTTATGTTTGTTTTTCAAAATAAGGCAATGGTTCAGTGAAGAAGATAAACCACAACCACCACAACCACCAACTACAACAGCATAAATCAAATCAGAAAATGTTTCTAGGTTTTAGTAGGAAAGTTTTGCTCCTCAGATAGAAAGGTAGAGCTATGCTATCTGCTTTCCCCTTGAGATTTATTTTTCACTGGGTGCATTTCACTTTGACTTTCAGAATCATAAATTTGCCCTTAATAAAGGAGCACAAACTTGAACAAAGGAGCACAAACTTGGACAAAATCCCTCTACCATGGTTCCTTTTCAAACAGGCTGGGATTGAAAAAAAATAACTGTACTGAGTATCATGGGTGAACCAAAAGGAAATAATTATTTAAAGGAATATTATAAAAGAATTTTTAGTTTAAGTTTTTTCATATTTAGATTGCCTTTTTGGTCCTCTGAAAAGTGAGCTTTAGCCACATAGACAGAGCACCTTTCTTTTATACACACTCCTTCACCCTTGTCTTTAGTCAGGCATCTACTGAGCACAAGCCAGAAT
This sequence comes from Cacajao melanocephalus, assembly GCA_963573385.1. Lineage (NCBI taxonomy): Eukaryota > Metazoa > Chordata > Mammalia > Primates > Pitheciidae > Cacajao > Cacajao melanocephalus. Next base: position 28,560 of record CAUYLG010052612.1, on the reverse strand, counting down.
TCTTGCCCCTGAATGAGCACAAAAGGCCCACTTTTGAAAAGTAAGTATTTTCTTTTTATTTATTTATTTTTTTGAGACAGTTTCATTCTGTCACCCAGGTTGGAATGCAGTGGTGCAATTACAGCTCACTACAGCCTCGGCCTCCTGGGCTCAAGTGATCCTCCCACCTCAGCCTCCTGAGCAGCTGGGACTACAGGCATGTGCCACCATGTCTGGCTAATTTTTGTTTTGCTTTGTCTTTTGTACAAATGGGGTCTCACTATGTTGCCCAGGCTGGTTTCAAACTCCTGGGCTCAAGTGATCTGCCCACCTTGGCCTTGCAAAGTGCTGTAATTACAGGCATGAGCCACCATGCCTGGCTGCATTTTCCATTTTCAATAGATAATTCTCTCATGTATTTCAAAATAAAAATAACACAAAATACATATAGTGAAAAGCATGGATTCCACACACTCCCTGTCATATCTCCAATCTCTGGTAATCACTTTTGTCTTTATCGTCTATGTACTTCCTTAGTTTCTCTATGTAAATAGGAAATATGGATATGAGTCTTGTTTCCTCCTCTTCATTCATTAAAGTAATTTTGAGGCTGGGCGCAGTGGCTCACACTTGTAATCCTAGCACTTTGGGAGGTCCAGGTGGGTAGATTACCTGAGGTCAGGAGTTCCAATCCAGCCTGGCCAACATGGTGAAACTATGTCTCTACTAAAAATACAAAAAAAATTTAGCCAGGTGTCGTGGTGGGCACCTGTAATCCCAGCTACTTGGGAGGCGGAGGCAGCAGAATCACTTTAACCCAGGAGGTGGAGGTTGCAGTGAGCTGAGATCATGCCATTGCACTCCAGCCTGGGCAAAAAGACTCAAACTTTGTCTTAAAAAAAATAGTAATTTTGAGAGAAATAGAAATGAAATTAGGTTTCATAGGAGTTGTGCAAATGTGTGCTCCCTGCATCAATGTGCAAGAGTCTAGAAGACCCCTCTAACTGAAAACTCTTATTTATATTAGTCCTTTGGTAGCTTGGCCACTCCCACACAGATTTTACTTCTGATCTGATACAAAAGAGAAAGCAAAAAGGAGAAAACTTGAAGCTACAATAGGCCAGGCCATTCCTGGGTGATTATATATACATACCATCTCTTAAGTCTTCCAAACAGTGGTACAGGATGTGCCTGGCTATTCTCATCATACAGTTGAGGATACTAGGCTCAGAGACAGTCAGTAATTTGCCCAAGGTTCTGCAGTTAGGATCTAAGTATGTTTGCCTTCCAATCTATGGACTCCCCACATGGCCCTGAAGGATATGCCCAGTTCATAGGAATTAGTCCCTATTGGACTTAAAGAAATAATTTAATTTCTGAGGGTCAGGGGTTCTACTCCAGCTGCTTGTGGAATCTTGTAGTTGCAAACTTGTGTAAGACTCTAGCATATGTTGGAAAGTGGTCTTATCTAGTGTAGACCTATCTGTGACAACACCTTGATTTGCAATGGCTCCAATGCACGGATGATAAGTCTTTGCAAGTGCCCAAGGTGGTTCTTTCTCCTAACCTCCTGAAAGATATAGTAAGCTATGGGTGGGAAGGGGTTAGGAGGTAGGACCTATATTCTTTTTTCTCTCTCAATCTCTATGACACATTCTTCTAAAGTTTAGAAGGAAAAAAGAAAGCAAATTTATTCTTTTTACATTGACAGTTTTGATAATTGGACAGTCACATTGTGGAAGAAACATTTAATTTGTGGACCCCACCTCTATCCACAGCTTGCATTCCTTTGGTCTCCTCCAACTAGAGCCGTGATATGATAGTCGTGCCCAGGTTATGTGAGTGAGAGTCTGCCAGGTGGAGTCCTGGAAAGCTTTTTCTCTCTTGATAAAGAGAGACTCCACTAATACCCTTTCATGTTTTGCCCATCCTTCTTTATGCATGTGTGCCTGGACATGAATCAGCCTTCAAGACTGTAAGGTCACAGCCGTGTTGGACATGGAACAAGGTGCTAAGGGTTGAGGGACAGATGCAGAGAGAGCATAAGACCCCAGAGGCATCAGTTTCACCAGCTCTTGGCTACCTGCCTCCTGACTTCTTCATATGTGAGAAAAACAAATTCTCATTGTTCAAGCTATTACTTTCTCCTTGTTGTATTTTTCTCATCCAAATACAAAACTACCTGAGGCTATTATAAACCTGTAATTTCTCCTACCCAGGGAAAAATGTGATGATTGTTAAATGTTTAGAAATAATGAATAATGGTAAAAAGAAGTTATCCAAGTTTTAGCATTTATTATGGCAAAAAAAATCAGAATATGTGTTGCTATTCTAAGAAATTTAGTATTAGGAGAGCCATGTGTTTATGCCCATGTTTTAACTCATAGGGTTTGAAATTAGTTTTACTTTCATAAGGCAGCTATTGGCATCTTATTTCTGATAATACCACTAGTTATTTGTTGTACTGGGTTAAAAATAATTACTTTTATTTGTATATTATATGTATATACATATTTACATATGTATGTATATTATATGTATATACATATTTATATGTATGTGTATAACATTAGGACTGCTTGTGAATGTGCCATCTGTAATGAAATTTTATTCTATGTAAATGATGTCTAATTATTAAGAAAAATTCTTACCAAGATAAATGAGTAAATAAAGCTGTCCATGGTCTTAAATTTTGAGAAATATACTTAATCTGGGTTTCTATTACTTTTAATTAAGTCAGTAAAAATAATTCTAAAATGTTATATTCTGGGATGATTTCATGATCGGCTTCAAGGCTACCATTTCTTGTGGAAAGAAATCAGTGAGATTAAAGGGAGCACAGAAATATCATGATAAATATTTTAGACCTTTTAGTAGCTGAAAGACACAATTTGAAGAGAGTTCAACAGAAAGAGAAAGAAATGATGAAATAAATTCAAGGACTGACATGTGATGGAAGATCAAAAATATGCAGTCCATGTGTTTTGGTGGCGCCATAACTCAGAATGATATATCAATCTATAATTATGTGAAATGCAACACCTGAGAGAGAGAGAAATAGAAAATAACAATTTTACTAGGTTTTGATGTGTCTGGGCACAACTCTCATTCATTTCTTCAATAATATTTATTGAGTGCTGCTATGGGAAGGCACTGCTTTAATCATTGAGCATAAAAAGTAGAAAGACTCAATCCTGGCCCCAAGGTTGACACAGTCTGGTGAATGACTCAGAGAAATGAACAGGTAATAAAAACAGAGAGAAGAGGAATGTGCAAAGTGCTGAAAGATGCAGAGGCACCAGAAGGCTAATCCAGCCTGGGGGTGTCAGAGAAGACCATGGGAAAGGTGAGGCTATGTGAGGTCCTGATGAACTGTGAGGGACTAGCTAGTTGGGAGAAGGAAAACACAGATTGTCAAGGCACAGGAAATAACTCACATGAATGTACCAAGGATCATGGGGCCTTAGACAAGTCAGGCACCATTGCAAGTAGCTTCAGAAGGCTAAAATAGGGTGCTTGTGGGTAGGTAGGAAGAGGATATGCTGGGAAAAGCAATAGGAAAGCTAAAGGAACCTGCACATGATGGTAGGTCATGAAATATTTTGAGCTGGGAATTGCACAATCAGATTAATGTTTTGGATAGAGTAGATTCTAAATACCCAAGAATCCATGTGTAGAGACAGCCCAGTCCAGTATTCCAAACAAGGTTTAGTTGGTACCAAGTGCAGTGCAGCTGGAGATGAATAGATGGATTAGAGAGATTACTAGGTACTCTGATGAGGGGTGAGAGAGGAGCAGGAACTTAGCACAAGATCCAGTGTAGATGGTGATGCCTTTTAACACCCACCTGTCTTTTGATCGCATTTTTTGATGTATTGAGTTTGACGTGAGCAAGCTTTTGGTGCAGTTGTGTTTATAGGCCCTCTAGCACCATTGAGAGATCTGGGATAGGATATATGTATATCCATTTTATATGCTGATAGCTCTCAAATATATATATATATTTTACATGCTAATAGCTCTCAAATATATATATTATATATTTGATAATTAGTCACATTGTGACTAATTATATAATATATATATTATATATATATATTTGAGAGCTACCAGCATATAAAATGGATGAGACTCCCCATGGAAAGTACCCAGAGAGAGGAAAAAAGCATGCTAAAGATGGGATGCCAAAAATCACCAGGAGTGCATGTAAGGGGACTGTGTGGCAGAGGAAGGAAGAGAACTATGAAATAGTGATTTCATGACATGAGTGGACAGTGGAATTTTTAAGAGGAAAAGATCCACAGGATCCAAAATGGCCTTGCCGGCAACACTTGTACTGGAATCTGAGGGGTGGAAGTTGGTGTGAAGATTGTACATCCAAGGTAAAGTAAGCGTTTTAGTCCATTCAGGCAGCTATAACAAAATGCCATAGACTAGGTGATTTATAAACCACAGAAATTTATTGCTCACAGTTCTGGAGGCTGGAAGTTCAAGATCAAGTCACCAGCAGATTTGGCATCTAGTGAAGACCCACTTTCTGGTTCATAGATGGCACCTTCTCACTGTGTCTTCACATGGAGGAAGGAGTGAGGGAGCTCTCTGGGGCGTCTTTTATAAGGACACTAATCCCACTTATGAAGGCCTCACCATTATGACCATGTCACCTCCTAAATGCCTTACCTCCTAATACCATCCCTTAGGAATTAGGATTTCAACATATAAATTTTTTGGAGGGGAGATGCATTCAGACCATAGCAATAAGTTTAATTATTTATATATTTTTTAGAAATCCCAAATTTTGTTTTATTATATTATCACTGTCTTTGAAACATTCTGGAGTTCAGTGAGCAGGGTTGCTTACAAGGTAAATTGTAAAATGTCTTAAAAGTGGTGAGATGGTTCACACTACATTTTTTTCTGTGTTCATATCTTTTTTTTGGTCTTTTTCTGAAACGGAATTTTGCTCTGTCTCCCAGACTGGTGTGCAGTGATTCAAGCGACTCTCCTGCCTCAGCCTTCTGAGTAGCTGGGATTACACATGCCCACCACCATGCCTGGCAATTTTTTTTTTTTTTTTTTTTTTGTATTTTTAGTAGAGACGGAATTTCACCATGTTGGCCAGGCTGATCTGGAACTCCTGACCTCAAGTGATCTGCCTGCCTTGGTCTCCTAAAGTGTTGGGATGACAGGTGTGAGCCACCACGCCCAGCCTGTGTTTGTATCTTTAAAAAAATTTTTTGCAGGTATAATTTGCATATCATAACATTTACCCATTTTAATTGTACAATTCAATGACTTTTAGTAAATGTACTCAGTTGCAAAGCCATTACTCTGACTCCATTTAAAACATTCCCATCACCCCATTGGGATCCCTCTCACCGGTTTACAGTTACTCCCCATTTCCCCTGCTCCAGCCCCTGACAACCACAAATCTACTTCCTGTCTCAATGGGCTTGCCTCTTCCAGACACTTCATGTAGACAGAATCATACAATATATGGACTTTTGTGACTGGCTTTGTTCACTGAGCCTATTTTCAAGCTTCACCAATGTAGCATGTGTCAGTATTCAGTTCCTTTTTACCACTTGTTCACTAAGTATTGACTGCTTGGTTTTGTTTCTTGGAATAAAGAGCTGGATAGAGGTGGATTCACCACTCTCTGGCTACACTGCTCAAATGTTTCCCCCGACTTCATGTTGAACTCTAGCCTCTGGTCTCTGGGGGCCTCAACTATTCTCTTCTCATCTGTGAATCACCGTGCTCTTCTCCAGTCTTGCAATCAAGTGGCGTATGTTCCTCTTGCTGGGCTGGGAAATGAAAGCGATACTGAAGCTCATGGCCATCTATGTATTTACTACTGTTATATGGTTTATGGAGTACAAGGTGTGTGACTATTGGGGAGGGGAGCACTGTCTTAAATGCTTTCCATTCATTTGCTGAACAGACTCTTATGACAGATGAAGGAACTGAAGCTCAGAAAAATTAAGTATGTAGCCCAAGATCTCAGAGCTAAGTCTGGGGAGTCAAAATTTAAACTCAGATTTACCTCTTCCCAAAGCCTTTGCTTTATCTGCATCATTGTACCATTCTGCTTAAACTTGTTTACAGGAGATTGCATTTTAGTAGGGGAGGTGACATGCATACAGATATTTACCACACAGGGTACTATGTAATAAGTTTTCACAGCACTGTGGAATTCCAGAGGATGGAGAGTCCCCTGCTAGTTGGGGGATAAGGGAAGGATTCATGAAATCGGTGTTATTTCAACTAGATGTTGAAGGACGGATTGAAATTTTCTCTGTCAGAGGGAGAACAAACTGGAGTTTAGTAAGATACCCAACTGTGTAGATGGTGGCACCGTATACTAGGAAAGGCTCCATGCAGAAGAAAGCACAGCAATTTTGAGTTAGATTGTGGACATATGGAGTTCAAGAAGAGCATTTCATCAGAAGATAGACATAAAAGCAGGAAATGCCAGACCCTGCTCTATATTCCAGTCTTTTAAAAGAAATGAGCCAGGTGCGGTGGCTCACGCCTGTAATCCCAGCATTTTAGGAAGCTGAGGCAGGCAGATCACTTGAGGTCAGGAGCCTGAGACCAGCCTGGACAACTTAGTGAAACGCTGTCTGTACTAAAAATACAAAAATTAGCTGGGTACAGTTGTGCACACCTGTAATCCCAGCTACTCACAAGTCTGAGGCAGGAGAATCGCTGGAACCCAGGAGGTGGAGGTTGCAGTGAGCTGAGACTGTGCCACTGCACTCCAGCCTGGGCAAGAGTGAAACTCTGTCTCAGAAAAAAAAAGAAAAGAAAAGAAAACTTCTGGATATGTTCTATAGGCCAATCCTGTACAGGCACCTTCACCTATGTCCTGTGGATCTCAATAGCTCCACATCTTTCCTTCCCTTAAATAGGCAATATACCTTCTGTGTTGCATAACTCTGTTGGTTTCCTTTAGGGGTGCTAAACTCAGTAGGGCTCTTGAGAACAGCAAGGAACAAACTTTAATGCAGTGTCCACTGTTTGCCTATCAGAACACATTCTTCTGCACTCTTCATGGTGCTGACCATGCGAAGGAAATTCAATGGGTGCAAACTCAATAGGTGGGCTCTGTTGGGATAAAGTTGGTTTTCATTGTCAGAAGGATTTACTAGCCTTAGAATCAGAAGTCTTGGATTTGAGTCCCAGCTCCACATGTACTGTCCTTGAGAGAACGAAATAGGATTATACCTTTACAAGCAGTGAGCATACTCATTGCAACTGGCCCTGCAGAGTGTTGGTTTCTCTAAGTCTTCAAGCTATTTCTACATTTTTCAATTTTTTTTGGTAACTTAAGAGTTGTGACCAAATATTTAATTCTGCATTTTAAAATGGTAAATATTCAGTTTCCTCTTTCTTTAAACTCAATTCAGTTCTCTGATTTTTGGAAGTTTAGCATGCTAAGAAATTTGCATTCATGCAACACATACCCTTGGGAGAGTTGATAAAAAATTGATCACCACTGTATACAATTTGTTTCCTTACACTGAGAAACCTACATGATTATCTAGTGGAAAAATAATGGAACACTTAAAAAATATAACAGTGAGGCAGCATCTCTACCATTCCTGCTAATAGACTGCAGGAGACTTCCACAAATGGTCACACCAGGCAGTTAAGTGATGGCTGTGCAAGCAAAGGAAAGATGCAGAAAACATACAACTCTAGCATATTCAGCTTTGTTCCTGCTCTTAGAATATTTTATTCACAAAAAGTTTATTAAAATGCCAGGATGTAAGATTCAGAAGGAGTCAGCATTTTGGTGGCAAAAGTTGCTTTGGGCGATTGAAAACAGTGTTTTCCAAACTTTGATTGTGTACCCTATTAGTAAATGAGACAAAGAGACGTATCAGTACTATAAAGAGCACATATATATTTCTGATCTTCTGACATAATGTAACACTCGATTATACTGATTCAAGAGAAAGTTTTAGTGTATATCTAGAACTCTTTTTGAGAGTAGCGAATGGATTTTTTTTCCCTTAGTTATGAATCTTTAATCATTGCACTGTTGTTATTACAGCTGTGTGAATTTCTCCAGGGATTTAGGTCCTCGTTCAACATTTATTGATACAGAACTGGATGGTGTAGATTTAGAGCTCTAAAGTTTTTAACAGAGTTAGGAAAGCTTGGAGGTATGGAGTTCTCTTGAAGGTGACTAGTAGGGAAGGGTAGGGCTGGTGACCAGCTTAGGAGATGGACCAGAGGCAGAGTTAGATGGGAGCAAAGAGTCTTCAAGTTTCTTCTCCTACTCACTAAATGCCTAAGGCAAGCCTTTATAACTCAGGGCAGGTATGGTGGGTGGGTGGGTGAGAGTAGCCATCTCTTGTCTAGAGCCTGGCTGTTGCTTCTACCATGTATCAAAAGCTGAGATGGGCTAGAACACCTATGAATTCATGGCTCCATTCTAAGACCTGGAGAAATTTTCCTGATTCCCAGAAGGCTCCATGGTTTATCCCAAATAAGGAACAACTTTCCATACCAGCCAGGGACAGGAAGGCTGGGAGAGGCAGACTATGTTGCCTTGTGTTTCTGATGGGCTTGCAGCTTATATGGTAGTTACTATTGGAAGCCAGGATCAATGAGAGAAATGGCACATCATGCCTGGGAATTTTTGGGGCAAGGAAGAAAGTCAGTAAGAGATGGGAGTTAGGAGAAAAGCAAAAAACTCTTAAATTATCATAATGCAAACAGGAAAAGTTAGGAATATAAACCTCAGGTAGCCTTGGTGGGAAAGCATTGTTAATTAGCTACAGCTGCATAAAAATTACCACAAGCTGTACCAGCTTTAAATATAACACACTTATTAACACACTTAGTATCCGTGGGTCAGGAATCTAGGCACAGCCTGGTTAGGTTCTCTGCATTGGGTTTTTCTTCAAGACTGCAATCAGGGTGTCAGCCAGGACTGACGTCTCATCTATTTAACTAAGGGCCACAGTTTCTAGCTGGCAGTTGCTTGGGGGTGCATTTGGTTCCTTAACATATGGGCCTTTATAACATGACAGCTTAGTACATTGAAGTGTGCAAACCAAGAAGGCAATTGAAAATTGGCTACCAAAACAGTCACAGTCTTATAACCTAATCACAGAAATGTCATCCCATCATTTTTGAGAGATGCTATTGGTCAGAAGCAAGTCACTGGGCCAGTCCACATTCAAGGGCAGGGGATTACACAAAGGTGTGAATGCCAAGAGTTAGAGATCATTTGGGACTATCTTGGAAATTGAGGGAGCTCGAACCTCAATGGCCAGTAGGGAAGAGGAAGATGATGTCTAGGCTGGTGCAGAGCTTGTCACAGATGTAGGATGGAGAACAGGCAGATGTCTTTGGGGTAGAATTGGACTATGCATTTTAAAGCAGTGTTTTCCAAGCTTTATTGATTATGTACCCTTGTCTGTTAAAAACCAGGAGCACCCCTACCAGATGTATATGAGTGTACATAAATATTGACACATATAATGATACATACATACATCTATATGGCTATATATGCATATATATGAACAACGACATATCTGTGAATACATAGGTACAGTTAAACATTTTATATGAAACATTGTACCAGTATACATAATAAAATGTATGCAAAAATAGAAGTTTAGAAAGGGCCAAATAAACTAACATAAGTAGAAAACATAACAACTTTTTTCTGTATCCCAGTGGATTTTCTCGTGCACCCATGTTGCAGTGTGTTACTCATGGAACAGTTTCCAAGGGTGTAAAAAGCTTAGGAAACTGTTGCTAAAGAGGCAGCCAACTTAATGATGGGAGGGAGGAAGGAAGGGGAGAGAGAGAGATTGGGGAAGAGGATGTGTTGTTGGATAGTGGTCTCATCTGACATCAGCAGGGCTGGGGATGGCACTGAGAATGCATTCTACCTGTAGCAGGTGATGTGTGAGATTGTGGTTCCCATCAATGATCACTCTTTATCAGGAACTGGAGTAGTAGGCTAGCTGAATGATTACACAACTTTGGAGGAAGCATAAGGATCACACTGTCCCAGTACTTGGGCAGCAAGTGGAGAAAGGCCTGAGCTCAGAAGCTGAAGCAAAACTATCAAAACCTAGCTCCAGGAAACATGCATGCCATCTAAACCCCACTGGAGTGTTAGGTTTTGATGCTGTGGTTGTTGCCAGACTTTTTTTTTTTTTGCCTCTGTCAACTTTGTCTCATCAATCAGGGTGCAGGTCTATACAAGAGTCTATCAATAGATAGAGTGGTGGGGCAAGGAGAGAATGTGGGGACATGAGGCTGGGGTCAATGGGGACTTCTCCATTGGGATATGGATGCTGAGAAAGCTGAGGTTGGGCTTCTGCCTAAACTAGAGAAGGCTGCGCATTTAAGCAATTCCAGTCTGACTATGAAGGAAATCTTGGGCATGAAATTCTTTTAAGAGATAATTATCCATCAATAAGATTAGTATATCTCTGTTGCCTTTTTACTGTGGTGAGGATTTTATCACCAGAAATGAACCTTTCTAGGCTTTAGGGACTGTATCTTGGGGCTACAATTTCATAGCCCAAATAACATTCAATTTAAGTTTTATGGCCTTGAGTTTGGAAGATGCATGTGATTTCCTCTTTGTTTCCATCTCAGGTCCTGTGCATGTACTGATCATCATGGATACTTAAGAAATAATTATGGGCCAGGTGCGGTGGCTCATGCCTGTAATCCCAGCACTAGGGAAGGCTGAGGTGGATGGATCACTTGAGGTCAGGCATTGGAGACTAGCCTGGTCAACATAGTGAAACCTGTCTCAACTAAAAATTAATAAATTAGCTGGGTGTGGTGGTGCACTTCTGTAGTCTCAGCTACTTGGGAGGCTGAGGCAAGTGAATCACTTAAACCTGGCAGAGTGGAGGTTGCGGTGAGCTGAGATTGCTCCACTGCACTCCAGCCTGGGCAACAGAGTAAGACCCTGTCTCAAAAAAAAAAAAAGAAAAAAAAAAAGAAAAGAAAAGAAAAAAAGAAGTCCTTTGTCCTCCAAACAAAAAAACTGAGAAGTCCCAAGATTTGCAGCTAGCAAACTGGGGACTTAAGAGAAATGATGATATAGCTCCCATCTAAAAGCCAGCAGGCTTGAGAACTAGGAAGATATCTGTTGTTTCAATTTGAACCTGAAGGCAGGAAAAAGATGATGCCTTAGTTCAAAGCCTGTTGGGCAGAAAGAATTCTCTCTTACTCACAGGAAGGTTAGCCCTTTTGTTCTATTCTGACCTTCAACTAATTGAATGAAGCTCATTCACATTGGGGAGGGCAGTATGGTTTGCTCAGTCTATGGATTCAAATGGGAATCTCATCCAGAAATATCCAAATACACACCCAGAACTATGTTTGACCAAGTATCTGGACACCTGTGGTCCAGTCCAGTTGACACATGAAATTAACTACTCCTCCTGCATTTAAGCCTCTCAGCAACCTTTTGAACAAGGCTTGAGGATATTATGTGGTTTGCCCAAGAGTAAATGAGCATCAAGTGGACCTGCCGGGAGTCAAATGCAATTTTCCTAAGTTCAATATTCTTTTCTCTCTAATCCTCTGCCATTAAAGAATAGACTTACTATAATAAACCATAAATCAAGTCTAATTTTAGCAATAAACTATAGACCAGAGGTTGGCAAACTATGGCTTCTAGCCTGCTTTGGTAAATACAATTTTATTGTAGGAGCCACACCCTTGTTTACCTTTTGTCGATGGCTACTTTCATGTTATAATGGTAGAGTTGAGAATTTGCAACAGAGTCCATATGGCTCACAAAGCCAAAATTATTTAGTATCTGATTCTTTACAGGAAGTTTGCTGACATCTGCTGTAGATCTTCATGGTGTTCCTATAGAAGCATGCTTGCTTCATTCTGCACTTTGGAATTTAGGTCACATTACGCAGCCTACTTTTAGCAGTGAGAGTTCACAAGGGCAGAAAGGGGAATTGGTGTGTTAATTAGTATATTTGTGCGTATTGCATGCTATGTGTTTGAATACTTTGTTTAATCTTCTCAGAGTCCTAGGACAAAAGTTTTATTATCTCCATTTAAAAGACAGAAGCAGGCCGGGCGGTGGCTCACGTCTGTCATCCCAGAACTCTGGGAGGCCAAGGCTGGCAGATCACTTGAGGTCAGGCGTTCGAGACCAGCCTGGCCAACATGGTGAAACCCCGTCTCTACTAAAATTACAAAAATTAGCCAGACATGGTGGCAGGCACCTGTAATCCCAGTTACTTGGGAGGCTGAGGTACCAGAATTGCTTGAACCCGGGAGGCAGAGGTTGCAGTGAGCCCACATGGTGCCACTGCATTCCAGCCTGGGTGATAGATCAGGACTCAGTCTCAAATAAATAAAAAGATAAGGAAGCAGAGGCTCGGCAGAGGTGGCAATTTGCTCAAGGTCATGCAGCTAAATAAGTGGCACAGATAGGAATCAAACCTAGGACTTTACAGCTCCACTGCCTGTGTTCATGCCCAGCTGGAAGTGAATGGAGAAGGAGCCTAGAAAAGTCTGGAGGTAAAAAAAAAAAAAAAAAAAAAAAAAAGATGTTTTGGGAGAGCTCACACTATTGCGTAGGGATATTTTGCCAGCTGAATTTCCAGGAAATTCTCATTTTCATCCTGATGCTCTTCAAGCAACCATTTTCTTGTCGTCTTTTGAATTTGCTTGACATTTAAAATTTTCTCCTGTCGCTACCGGCTGCATTTAAAATGTAGCACCAGGCTTATTGTGCAGACAGCCTGGAGACAGTATTTGTGGTAAACAACACTCTTGCATCCTTAATATCTCTGTTTCATACTTTTATTGCTTTTCTGGCTGGCTCATCTGTGTCTCCAGCAGCTCAGGGACAAGACTGCACGGTCTGGGTGACCTCACTGAAACAGGTCCTTACCATGGAAATCATCCTACTGCTGACAATACTGTATTCCACAGATTCCATGTCTTATTTCCAAGTTGGAAGCTGGAGAGAGGTTTTCATCATCACTCCTGAAACTATCTGGAACAGAACACGACCCCGTTGGGTTAGATCTAGATCCTCAGCTAAAAAGAAGAAGCAAAAGAGAAAAACCCTAAGCCAATTAACGCAGGAACAGAAAACCAAATACTGCATATTTTCATTTATAAGTGAGTTCTCACTTATAAGCTAAACAATGGGTACTCACAAGCATAAAGATGGCAACAATAGACATGGGAGCCTACTGCAGGGGGGTGGTGAGAGACGAAAAGGGTTGAAAAACTAGCTGTTGGGTACTATGCTCTGTGCCTGGGTGACGGGATCATTTATAGCCCAAACCTCAGCATCATGCAATATACCCAGGTAACAAACACGCACATGTACCCCCTGAAACCAAATAAAAGTTGAAAAAAAATAAAGAAAAAGAATTTAAATATCCTAGAACCTGAGTACCAAAAAGGCAGACAGAAAGATGAAAATAGTTCTCCAGGCCATCTGGTTTTGAGACAGATTTCAGACTCAAGTCTGCTTTTCCAGATGCAAGCTACTTATGTCTTCCTGAGGCAACATGACAAGGGCTAGAAGTTCTGCAGACACCAGAACACACGGCAGATACACCCATTTGCTGGAGGTGACCATCAACATCCTTTGGGCGCAGGTCCTCTGAAGGAAGGTGGCCGGCATCTCAGCTGCTCTATGGTAGTTATCAGACAGACACATCAGGTTTGATGGACCAGCCCTCACGGAGACTGAAATGCCGCTGTCCTTGTGAATCACATCACAGTGAGTCTGAATTAAAGGTGTTGAAGCCAGCTCAGAAATTCTGCATGCCACCTTTGAGGTCATCCATAGGTGAACCCCAGGAACAAGGATCTGTGACACCCCCAGGATGTTGATGGCACAGGATGCTGTTTCCACGTGGTTGCCATCCACAGTAGCTTCTGCTGCTGGCTATAATTTTCTCTGTTTCCTTTCACCTTTAAAAATATATGGCTGGGTGCGGTGGCTCATGTCTGTAATCCCAGCACTTTGGAGGGCTGAAGGGGGCAAATCATTTGAGGTCAGGAGTTCAAGACCAGCCTGGGCAACATGGCAAAACCTGATTTCCACCAAAAAAAATACAAAAATTGGCCAAGTGTGGTGGCATGTGCCTGTCATCCCAGCTACCCAGGAGTCTGAGGCAGGAGAACTCGGGAGGTGGAGGTTGCAGTGAGTCAAGATCATGCCACTGCACTTCAGCCTGGGAAACAGAGTGAGACTCCATCTCAAACAAACAAAGGAATATATATATATATATATATTTAATTTTTATATATACATTTATTAAATGAACAAATAAAATAGTATACATTTATTGTGTAGAGCGTGATGTTTTGAAATATGTATACATTGTGGAATGTCTAAATTGAGCTAATTAATGTGCCTTATCTCACTTATCTGTGTGTGTGTCTGTGTGTGTGGTAAGAACACTTAGAATCTACTCTCAGTGAGTTTTCAAAAATAGGATCCATTATTACCAACTATCTTGGCCATGTTGTGCAATGAAATTATTCCTCCTGTTCTAACTGAAATACTGTATCCTTAGACCAACATTTCCTTCACTTTCCAACTCCCAGGCACTGGTAACCACCATTCTCATCTCTGCTTCTACAAGTTTGACTTTTGTCGATTCCACATGTAAGTGGGACCACGCAGAACTTGTCTTTCTGTGCCTATCTTATTTCATTTAACATAATATGCTCCAGATTCATGCAAGCTGCTGCAAATGTGGAGATTTCCTTTTTAGAGGCTGAATAGCACTCCATTGTGCATAAATCCTTTTACATTTTATGACCCTTTCATCTACAAAAGAGGCTCCAAGAAGCTTTTCACCCAATTCAAAACGTCACTCTCATAGAGTGGGAAATACACCACTTTATGTTTTGAGAACAATTAGTCATATTTTCTGTTACATGTAGAACAAACGTATTGTGCCTTCTTCTCAGGTCAGAAAAGAAGAGATTTCTTAAAGCACTGTGCTTCCTGGGTTGTTTTTGTTGTTACGCTCTTAAATTATTTGAAAGCCACTTGAATTTTTTAAATGGAGTAACTGCTTACCAGCAGTAAAAGGCATGTGGTGTACATGCCCTTAATCTTAAGCATGCAGCATGATGCATTTTACATCTGTCTACACCTTTGTAGCCAGCAGTACCCCTCCTGCTCTTGACCAGTCTCTGTCTCTACACCCGAGGTGGCCACTCTTCTGACTTCCGTCATCATCCATGTTTTCCATGTTCTCAAAAGTCCATGGAGATAGGAGCAGGTTGCATGGACTCTTGCATGTCTGGCTGCTTTTCCTCAATGCAGTAACTGCGGTGCTCATCCAGGTTGACGCAGGGACCGGTAGCTCATTCTTTCTGATGGGAAAGCACCTTGCATTTTTGTGTTGGAGAGGGAAGCAGGAGGAGAACAAACTGGCTCTACTGGCCTGAAAGTAAAGTTACTAAACAAGTGAATCCTAGGTTTTTGGATATGGAAATAAGTTTCCAAGTGGGAGAATGCCCTTGGCTCCCTGGCTCCATAGTGTTCTACTTCCTCTGTTTTTCCATTTCCCCCAGGGTCTCTTGGTTGCAGGGGGTTTACTCTGATAGGTACATGTGAGTGCTGTGAGGGGTTGGGAGAAAGCTAGTCATGTGGACAAATATGAGACTTCTTAGAGGGAAGGAGTGAGTGGAATGTTTTCACGCAACCATACAGAGGATAAGCAAAGTGGTGAGGCCATTTTCGTCGGCCCCGTACCCATCTTCCACTTAAAGTTCACTCATCTCTGGGCCTGGGCCACATCAAAAAGGCTTTGAGGAAACCAAGCCTGGCCTGAAAACCTGGGTGTGACACAGTGCTTTTGGTGGGCTCATGGCATGCACTGCGATTCTTTGACTTTGCTACTGTGAATCCAGCCTGCTTGAACCTGGGTCACCTGGCCATGGCTTTCTCGTTCATCATTTGGTTCCCAGAAATGCATGTCTATTTTATGACCTGGTGTTCTGCACTTAATGGGTCTGTTCTGTCTGAGCTGATTCCTATCAAATCTCCTCCCCAGCCTGCCTGGTGTGCAGACTCCATCTACCCATTTCAACCACAGCTGCTTTCCCCGTAGCATCCCCTCCAAATGCCAGGTCCCATCTGCTCAGAGGGATGCCTGGGGGACTGTGACTGTTCTGGAGGGCAGTCTTCATTCTCTGAGGATTGCTCCTGTTTCCAGTCACACCCATACTGGTGTCTACACAAGGGGTCCCCTCAGGGGTCTACCCCATGGTCTCCTCGTCAGCCCAGGTGAGTGCTTTCTCTAAAAATCACACTGGAGGGATCCGACAGGCCCTTTTCCTATTGACTAGGTAGTGAGCAGTTTCAATGAGGGTGGGAGGGGAGTTTGATTTTTCCCCTCTCCCTAGGGCACATTTGACAATATCAGGGGACTTATTTAGTTTTCACAGCTGCGGGTGGTGGTATTGGCATCTAGTGAGTTGAGGCCAGGGTCGCTGCTAAACCTCCTGCAGTGCACAGCACAGCCCCCAGAACAAGGAGCCATCTGGCTCCAAATGTCACTAGTGCCAAGTCTGGGGGGGTCCCTGATAGACACATAGCTGGTGATGTAAGCTTCTGGGGAAAAGGAAGGCATAGAAGAGGTAGGTGCAGAGAGGGATAGAGGTGAATTATCATGTCAATAAGCTACGAGCTAAATCGGCAGGGTGAGAAGTGGTTTCAGATATGCACAGAAGACAGGCTAGATTGGCTAAATGTAGACAAGGGTCAACATATACAATTTCAATTATGTAAGTAGCATTAAGATCTGAGAACCTCAAGGAGATGCTTACAGAACTTCACATTCAGTGGATGTAAAGTTTCAGCTATACAAGATGAGTAAGTTCTAGTGATCTGCTTTACAACATGGTGATTATAGTTAACAGTACTGTATTGTGCACTTAAACATTTGCTAAAAGGGTAGATCTCATGTTAAGTGTTGCTACCTCAGAATAAAGGGACACAGGAAAACTGTGGAGGTGATGGACATGGACATATCTGTTACCTTGATTGTAGTGATGGTTTCACAGGTGTATGCATATGTCCAAACTCACCAAATTGTACACATGAAATATGTACAGTTTCTTTGTATATCAATTATACCTCAACAAAGCTGTCAGAAAAATTTAAAATACCCAGAATACAAATATAACATTTCTTCAGGAAACCAGTCTCTGTCATAAAATAAAAATTAACAAACAAAAACTCCCAAAAAGTGTAATAAGAGCCTGGAAGTGGGAGGCCTCCCGATGATTTGTAGGGAGAGATTCATCGTGTGTTTTTTTTCCTGGCTTATGTTACTGGAAGGCAGGAGCAGGCTCATTTTTCATTCTAAATTAACTGTGTAAAAGCAAAGGCAAAACTATTGAAGTCTTATTTGTGCCACATTAAAAAAAGGGTGGGGGAGGATAAGAGGGAAGAGAGAATCTTTCATGATCTGCCATGAACTTTTAAAGGAAGCTAGGAAAGTCACAGAAGAAAAGCAAATGTATGAACTTGTTTCTTCCCACTGGCCCAAACAAACTGCTGCCCAGACCCCAGTGATGCTTGGAGAGGGAGTTACAACTTGTGGATGGGCCTCCATGCATTGTCTTAGGCACAGGATGGTTCTTCCTCAAGACACTCAGACCTGTCCTCTGCCTTCAGCAAGGAAGACTGAATTGAATTCAGTAAGGGAGACGGTATTGGAAAGGAAAAGCAGGCATGAATCCAGGTATTCCACACCAAGAAAATGGCATGGCATTACAAATCTAACAGTGGAGAATTTTTGGATCTGCTCATGTCGTTGTATGCTTTTGTTGGCAAGGTTAACTAAGAGCAGGCAGAAGGCTTTGAAGTATTTTGTTTAGAGAGGAGGAATGAGGAATTCAGAGACTTTGCGTTGGAAAGGACTTCAGAGGGTTTCCGTCTGGTCTCCCACCCGATGGAAGCATGGTGGTCAATGGACAGTCACTTTTGGCTGTCCAGCCTTGGCTCAGTGTCCCACCTCCCAATATTCCTGCCTTTCAAGGGTCATCAGGGCACTCTATTGGGCAGCTCTGAGCATTACGAAGATTTTTCTTTTAGTTTAATAGAGATAGTTTCCTGGCAATCTTACCCTTTTGCCCTGGGTTTTTGTCTCTGAGCAGGAACAATGAGTGTATCTGTGCATTGATAATTCACTATGCGGCAGGTAAGGAAGTGCCCCAAGCTGGACTGAGGAGTCTTGATTTGCTGAGAAATAACATGAAATTGCCTTACTTTCTCTACTGCCTTTATTTTCTCCACTAGTAGCCATCATGGGACTTTCCCCACTATCCCTAACCCCTGGCACCTGCTAATCTGTTCTCCATCTCTATAACTGTCATTTCTAGAATGTAATGTAAGTGAAATCATGCCGTATATAACCTTTTGAGATTGTCTCCCCACTCTCGCTCAGCATCTGATTCGCTCAGATGCCTCTCCCTTGAGAGCTGTCCAAGTTGTTGAGTGCATCAATAGTCAACAGCTTGGTTTCATGACATGATGTGGGACAAGATCTCCAACTGGAATAGCATCTGCATCTCCTGTAGAGGCTCAGCAGCTACCCAGGTACACAGGTTGTCTTGTGTTGGCTACCGTATTAGTCCATTTTGCATGACTATAAAGAAATATTTGAGACTAGATCATTTACAAAGGAAAGAGGTGTATTTGGCTCATGGTTCTGCAGACTGTACAAGAAGCATGGTGCCATAATTTGCTTCTGGTGAGGCCTCAGGAAGTTTCCACTCATGGTGGAGGATGAGGGGGAAGCAGGCATGTCACATGGTGATGGAAGGAGGAAGGTGGGCAGGTGACAGGCTCTTTTTAACCATCAGATCTCTAGGTGACTAATAGAGCAAGAACTCACTCATTACTGCAGGAAGGGCACCAAGCCATTAATGAGGGATTCACCTTGTGACTCAAACACCTCCTAACAGGCCCCACTTCCAACACTGGGGATCACATTTCAACATGAGTTTGGATGGGACAAATATCCAAACTTTATCAACTACTCAGAGTGTGGCATTGAAAAATTTATAAGACTCTGGAATCATACAATTCATGCTTGGAAAAGCTGGATGGCCACAGAAATTTATAATAGATTATCTGTTATTAAATAAGACAATAGAAAAATGCAGAGCTCTTTGACATTGTCCATATCACTAAATAAATAACTAATTTCACTGAAGTGTATATGGCAGCTACACATTCTAATCTATAAGGCATCTCAGATACAAGTTGCTTTCATTACACAAGATGCAAACTATATCTTTGTACACCTGGAAAAGGGTTACATCAAGAGATAGTGATTGCACATTGTATTAGTCTGTTCTCACACTACTATGAAGAGATACCCAAGGCTGAGTAAATTATAAAGGGAAGAGGTTTAATTGACTCACAGTTCCGCATGTCTGGGGAGGTCTCAGGAAACTTATAATCATGGCAGAAGGCATCTCTTCACAGGGTGGCAGAAGAGAGAATGAGTGCCAGCAGGGGAAATGCCAGGGACCTATAAAACCATCAGATCCTGTGAGACTCATTCACTATCATGAGAACAGCATGGGAGAAACCACCCTATGATTCAATTACCTCCACCCTGTCCTGCCCTTGACACGTGAGGATTATGGTGATTACAATTCAAGATGAGATGTGGGTGGGGACACAGAGCCAAACCATATCACACATGTCTCAGATGGACAAGATGTAGGCACTATCAAGGTCTCCCTGATATGGTAACTCTCTGGCATCTCCCCTGCTTGCACTCACTCTGTCCTGCCTTCCTGTGAAGAAGGTGCCTACTTCTCCTTTGCCTTCTGTCATGACTGTAAGTTTCCTGAGCACCCTCCGCCCCTGCCAGCAATGAGGAACTGTGAGTCAATTAAACTTCTTTCCTTTAGAAATTACCCAGTCTCGGCTATTTCTTCACAGCAGTGTGAGAACAGACTAATACACTCCCTTAGACATTTATGTAGTCCCTTGTATGGATGATACCCTCATTAAAAGAAAATTTATGGGGAGTTAAAACAATTTTGGCTTATACTATCCAGGCACTAAAAAACAGATGAAATATTTCATGGAACTCATAATTGATTACAAGACATTAAATTTGGAGCTCTGTGGCAATTCACATTGTAAAAGGGATTAAGGGAAAATGGTTACATTAATGGTCTTTTCTGCACTTCTCCCTAAGACACAAATAGGAGCAGCTCTTAACAGGATTATTTGATCAGTAGATGCCTGATCTCAGTGTGGGGATTCCCCTCGCATTAATTAAAAATGTCTTGAGGAAACAACAATTTTATTTGCAGTCCAGTTGAGTTACAAATAGCTGTACCCAGTGTATCTGTGGCATCCTGCTCTCACCTGAATTCACTTTCGAAGTGTCAGTCAACAAGATACTTTGTATCTTGAAGTAGGTGGATGGTGTCTTTAAAGTTAGAAAGGATCACAACTTGTGAGGTTTTGGCTCAATTCCAGGGGCTGTAGGCAAACTATGCAATCTTGAAAACAATGACTATCTGAAGCCAAGGCCCAGGGAGCTGGTTGTTGCAACTATATGAATGGAACACCTAGTTAGGCAAGCATCTGATAAAATCCAGGACAGTCTAGGGGAGGGAAGTGGATCAATTTCTGCCCCACTGCAATGTCCATGAGGCTTCTAGTAGAGGACCCTGTGAGGTCCCAGAGGGGTGCCTGCACTTTCTGATGGGGTGTGGTGGTCAACCCCAGCACTGGCCCATGATTCCATCAATGTCTATGTCCCCATAGGGAAGGGAAATTTGCCCATGGGGACAGACGGGGAAGATTAGCTATGGAAGAGAAAGGGCAAATGTACATTTATAACAAATAATGGGTTATAATGGAAGAGGCCCTTCTCCATCTCATGATGGGGATAGTCTGTTGAAATAAAATGCCCCAATGGCAGAACAAGAGGCAGAGAATTTAAATTACTCAGCAGTTCTTATTTCCAAAGGTTTGCAGCCAGTGGAGGTAGAAACAAAATAGAAAGTTGTTTGGAGGAAGGAAACTGGGAAAGCAGAGATTAATAGAGCAAAATTAATTTGGGTATTTCCCAAAGCCCTTTGGAAGGGTAAAATGGAGGACTGAAAACACAATAATTGAGTAGATAAACTCATTAAAGCCATGACAAGTCCAAAAAAAGAGGAAGAGCAAAGGGCAACAGAGGTGGTACCTTTCCTATCTGAGCCTTTCACAGAATGGTTAGAAGATTGAACTTGTCAGAAACCTCTGTATTTAGATTTTAGCCTTGTAAGCAAGCAGAGTGCAAAAAATAAGTCAATACCTAAATAGGCCGGGCACGGTGGCTCACACCTGTAATCCTAACACTTTGGGAAGCCGAGGCAGGCAGATCACTTGCGATCATGAGTTTGAGACCAGCTTGGCCAACATGGTGAAACCCCATCTCTACTAAAAGTACAAAAATTAGCCAGGCATGGCGACGGGCACCTGTAGTCCCAGCTACATGGGAGGCTGAGGCAGGAGAATCGCTTGAACCCGGGAGGTGGAGGTTGCAGTGAGCTGAGATCCCACCACTGCACTCCAGCCTGGGTGACAGAACAAGACTCCATCTCAAGAAAGATATAAATAAATTAATTAATTAAATAAAAAAGGAGGGAGTGCCACAATTCCAGGGGCTGGGAGTGAGTTTTTGCAATGTGACAGGAGAGTGTTCGGGATGCCAGTTGGTTCTGAGGTTTATGAGTTAAGCTAAGACCGGCTTTCTAAGAAGCAGTTTTAATTTGCATTTTCTTTTCATTCAAGAGACTGAATCTGCTTTAAAATGTTGAGCTAGACTTGGGTTTTTGTGTTTATTGCTTTCCATATTGATGGGTAGTTCTCTTTATGTATTAGACTAGCCTTTACCTATGATAGAGAGTTGTAAGACTGTTTTCAGTTCGGCCTTTGTCTTTTGAATTTGCTTGCTGTGGTGTTTGTTTTGCTTTGCTCTGTTTTTGTCATCAAGAGGGTTTTAGCTTTGTACAGGTAAAGTTGACAATTTTTGTTTTCTGTTAGGTCAACTTGATTTTGCATCAGAATGAAGAGGCATTCTCTACTCCAAGGTTCTGAAGACATTTAGTCGTGTTTTCTTCTAGCATTCTTACGGCTTAGTTTTTTTAGGCTTAAATCTCTGATCTAATTAGAAGCCATCCTATAGCATGCTAGTGTGAAATATGGGTCCAAGACCTCATGCCTAACCAATGTCTCACCATCATTTATGGGATAACTCATTTTTCCCTATTAATTAGAGATACCACCTTTATCATATACTCAATCTTTTTATGTATTGAGTCTGTGTTTAGACTTTCTATTTAATCCCAGTAATCAGTCTGTTGATGAGCCAGTGCAAATTTGTTTTCATTTTTGAGGCTGCATAATATATTTGAATATCTGATAGGGCCTGGACTCTCTCTTTGTTTTCCTGGTTTAAGGTTTCCCAGCTGTTCTGTTTATTTTTCCACATAAATATCAGAATCAGCTTGTCTAATTGTTCTCTACCACTCCATCCCTCCTCACAGCCCACAAAGCTCGTATTTCTATTGAAATATTAAATTAGTAAACAAGATAGGGTAAACCGACATCTTTATAACATTATGTCTTTCTAACCAAGAACACAGTGTGCATTTCTATTTGTTCAAGCCTGTGCCATGTCTCCCAAGGGAGTTTTAAAGTCTCCTATTAATAGGTGCTCACATTCCTTGTGTGTTCCTACATATTTTACCTTTTACTGCTGTCCTATCATCGTTGCAGCCAGTGGTTTTCCTAAGTTGTCTTTGTACATCTCTGAAAGCTATTGATTTCTGTATATTAATTTGTGCTCTATTGTGTTACTAGCTTCTCTTTTCCTGCCTCGTAATTTCTCAGTTGGTTTTCAGACTTTTCTTGGTAAACAACCACATCATCTGCAAACAAGGGTGATTTTTACCTTTATTCTTTAATTTTATGCCTTGCATTTTTTTCTCTTCTATCATTGAATTGGCCGATTCCTCCAGTACAATATTATGCAATGGTAGTGACAGTGGTAGATGTTTATTCTTCCTAACCATTAATATTTTGGCTAAATTCATTTTATTCTATCAAGTTAAGGAATCTCCTTTTATTTCTATTTTATTGGGTTCTTATAAAGAATAATATTTGAACTTGAAAATATGCCCTTTTTAGTGTCTATAAAAATGGCTATTTGCTTTTTCCACTCAGGCCCATAATATGATAAAATATATGCCTATTATTGAGTTAATGTTTAACTATCCTTTTTTTCTTGGGAGAAAATATGATTGATTATGTTGTATTGTTTCATTAACCTGCTGCTGGATTGTGATAGAAATACTTCATGTGGAATTTTTGCATCACTATTTATATGTTATATAATTTACTGTCTTTGCCACATTTGGTATCAATATTGTATGAACTTAATAAAAAGAATTTTGAAGTCTTCCTTCTTTTTCTATGCCCAGCAACAATTTAAATAATTTTGGATTTTTCTTTCCCTAAGTGACAAATAAAAGTTGTATTTATGGTGAACTTATCTATTCTTTAAAGGTTTGAGAGAATTTGTCTGTGAAATCTTCTGCCCGTTTTTTGTTTGTTTGTTTGTTTGGTAAATAGCTCTATTTTCTATATTACTTCCATTTAAATGATCTGATTTTCTGTCTTTCCTTTTGTCCATTTTGACATATATATATATTTTTCTACAAATTATTTGTTCCATGTTTTAAAATTCATTTACATTGGGGTAAGAAATATGAAATTGTTATGCTTCTTTTTACTTCCTTTAAATGTATAATTGTCCTTATTATTCTTTCTTTCTTTTGGTTTATATAGTATCCTTTTAAAATGAAATAAGTGGTTTATCTTTTTAAATGTTTTTTTCCATAAATAGCTTTTGAATTTATTAGTTATCTTCTTTTGTGTTTGCAACTCATTTGCTTCTCTCTTTAGTAATTCCTTCTGATTTTTGTTTTGCCTCTTTTATTATACTCTTTCTGAGTGTTTGAAAATCATATTTAAATGATCTGTTTTCATTTTTTTCTGAAGAATAAATGTTTAAAAATAATACATATTTAAGAATATAAATTTTCTTATGACATTACTTTAGGTTGTGGGCCTGATCAATAATGATTTCATTATCATTGTTTTCTAGACATTCTACATTTTCATTCTGAATTTCCTATCCTATGTGACCAAAGAGTTACAAGTTGTTTGCAAATTTTTAGCCCCCAAAGGCCTTTTCAATTTTTGATTTTGTTATTCTGACTTTATTCACATTCTGATCATAGAATGTTTTCTGTGTTATTTCTGTTTTTAAAAATAAATTGAGGTTTCATTTATACCCCAATTTATGGTCACTTTTTGTGATTGTCCCACAAGCGGTTGAAAAGATGGTGTTTTTCATTTTTAGGTTGCTAAGTTTTATGTCAGGTACCTTTTAATCATGTTAATGGGGTCTTTAAAAATACATACTGTAGTTGCTCTTTCATAGGGCAAGAGAAATAAATCATTATCTCTGACTCCTAGTATGTTTTTGTTTCCTGTAATTTCTGTTTTTTGAAGGTTACTTTTTTGGTATACTGGCATATATTATGATTACATATTTCCTAGGACCTGAAGCTTTTGGCATTATAGCATGCCCTTCTTTGTTTAGTGTACACGATTCTGCCAAATTCCACCCAGTTCCTACTTTAGATGGCAGGTTCTGCTTTCTTTTTGTTGGCACGTGGCTGGCATCTTGACCATTTTATTTGCTACCTTTCTGAAACACATCGATTATGTGTGTCATTGTCACCAGTGTCACTAGTAGGTCTCTCATGAACCATCCCCTCAGAATGTTCCCCTTGTGTTGACCCTTCCCTTTGATCTTGGGCTGGCCCTGGACTTGCCCTTTAGTCTGATAGGATATAGGTGGAAGTGATGCTGCAAGACTTCCAAAGTGAGATTCTAAGAGGTCTGCAGCTTTCACCTGGGTCCCTTTGCTCACTTGCAGGAAGCCAACTGCCATATAAAAAGATGGACTATTCTGAGACGGCCATCTTGTGCAGAATCCCAAGCTCAGTAAGCTTCTCGGAGAGGGAGGGATGCCTGACCAACCCCTAGGTATTCCAGCCAGCCTTCCTGGTTGAGACACCAGACATGAGGGGGAAGAAGTTACTCTGCAGGTTCAGCCTAGTTGGGCCTTCAGATGCCCACAGCTCTAGCCACCATTTGACTACAACCTCATGAGAGACCCCAGGAAGTTCCCAGAAGAACCTGGTCTTCCGACAGAGCTGTAAGAAATAATAATGAATTATTGTGTTAAGCCACCAAGTGTGGGGCTGTAGTTCTACAGCAATTGCAGGTTACTGAAACTGTTCATTGTAGAGGACTTGGTTTAAAGTGTGTATTTAGTACTTTTATACTTATTAATCAGTATTGTTTTCTGTTTTCTTGAATTATTTTATATTTTCTGTTTTAATAGTTGTTTTTTCACTATGGGGTCTGTATGCTTTGCTTCCAGGGTATAGTTCTGATATCTTAGAAGTGATATATATTTTTTAATGGTTCTCTTGATAGAATATACTTAATCTCTTATTTTTAAATATATAATCTACTGTTTTTCTACTCGAAGTAATGAAAAAACAGCATTCCTTTCCCTTTCCCTTTTCTGCTCTACTGTTCTGCTAAGACAAACTATTACCTGGTTTTGAAAAAGTGGTATAAGGATAAACAAATCCTGGGCACATATGTTCTGCATTTTTGGAATTATCAAAAAAGTAGATTGTTTAGGCAGGTCTGGGAAAAGTATATTTTGTGGTTTGGGGTTATTAAGAAAACAGGATATTTGTAGCTAAAGTGTATAACTCTTGCTTATGTAAGTGTCACTGACAATCTTAACTATTTACACTGTCACATGGTAGCCAGACAGTACGGCTTTGAAAAGTGATCCTGGATACTTCTCACTCAAAGTAGATAACCAAAATAGAGATGATTGTGAAGTGGCTTCATTTATCTTAATAGAAATTGCCTTATTAGAATGAGATACATTCCAAGATGTCCTCATCTTTTTCTGACCAAAAATTCTGATCATGAATTCCGTAAGAAATCTTTTAAAAATCACTTTAGGAGACTTTACTCTCTGACAAGACCTGTGGTATTTAGGATTTTCATTTGTACCTCCTTTGCTTCTCCAGAGTAAACCATAAATTTCTCAGGTCAATGTCTTTACCTTCTGTGGGTTTTTTCAGGATCACGTTACAGATATTTTTATGACCTGAAGAAATCTCAGAAGTGATCCTGAAAATCAAGAATTTAGCTTTAGAGGTGAGGAAACAAGAGGAAGGATGTTATGCTACTTGTCCAGGTCATAAAACTATTAGACGGAATCTTATGAAATTGCCATCGTCGTAGGTCAAAGCAAATCCAATATTGGTAGTTTCATACATAGCTCAGCCTAAATGTTTGGTATTTGAAGCAGGAAGGAGGTGTGGTGTGGGGTGTATTCTACACCTTGTCATCTTCACAAAGTCTTCTCCACCTAGAATGTTTGCAGCAAAACAGTCATAACATAAATATTTGCTGATAGGTTAATGGAAAATTCAGAAGCCTCCAAATGGAATATTAATTCTGTGGCATGCTGAGTTTCAGAATGGGCCTGCTGGAAAATGAAAATCTAAGTACCAGATGAATATTTGAAGCTGGCATCTTTATAGCAGTGTCCTAATTGAAATATGCTTTGGAAATTAAGTATGTTTTTTTGTTCTTCCACTAACTTTATTGTGATCTGTTCCTTGGTTGCTTCAATTTATCACAACTATAACAGAAATAATTTTATGAGATATAATTTAGATTTATAGAACTAATTCTAAAAACAGAATCACACAGAAAGAGCGATAAATATCTCCAGAGGCCAAGAAATCTGATCCCAAACATGAGCGTGTTACATGTAGTAACTACTGACACAGACCATCTCGGGAACCAGGAGGTGGGGAGAGAGAGTAACGGCACATTTTTTAATAAGAAGTGGAATTATGACTAAATCTTGGTCTTTAAACCTACAGACAAATTGTAATAATTTAAAATTATTGTTTTTATCATGGGGACTGTGTTACTGCAGGTTTCCTTAAGGCTTAATTTTGGAACACTGGCAGGACTGATTTTATCTCTTTGGGAACATTCAAGTCATGCTAATGAACCAGACTGATTATGTGTTTTTGTGCTGATCCATTTGACTTCTGTTCAGAGACTAAAATGAAATGAAATGAAATTGCTTTCACTAAGCTTTTCTAGAGAAGTTTTCCTTGTTTTCTGTCAGCAATTAAAGGTCAAAGAGAAAGAAGTATTTAAAATGTGGGTCAGGAATTAGTGAGTCAGTGTGAAACTGAATTGCAATCAATAGCTTAAGCTGCTAGAGAGATAATGTGAGCCCATTGATTAGACGGTTTGTTCTTTAAATAGAAGTTACTTTGTATCACAGATTATTCTTTCAAATCTTCAAGCATGTCTGTGTAATTAGTGTTTGTTCCAATAGTTTCAACTTAATTTTTAAAAGACAGGTGGTTAGTTTTACATTTTATTGGTGACTTGCTAGTAAGATAGAGCCTAGCCTGGATCCTGAGTTTCTAATGTGTTTAAAATTTTAAGATATAGTATTAGGCGACTGGGCGCAGTGGCTTACACCTGTAGTCACAGCACTTTGGGAGGCTGAGGTGGGTGGCTCATGAGGTCAGGAGTTCAAGACCAGCCTGACCAATATGGTGAAACCCTGTCTCTACTAAAAACACAAAAATTAGCCAGGTGTGGTGGCACATGCCTGTAGTCCCAGCTACTCAGAGGCTGAGGCAGGAGAATCACTTGAATCCAGGAGTCAGAGGTTGCAGTAAGCCAAGATTGTGCTACTGCTTACCAGCCTGGTGACAGAGCGAGACTCTGCCTGAAAAAAAAAAAATAGAGAAAGAAAAAGAAATAGTATTAGGCATTTAGGAAACCCCAGTTTCTCCTTAATTTGTGGTATATCTATTATCTTCTTATTGGCTTTGATTCATTATTTTTATGATTGAATTTTATCTCTGCTATTGCCTTATTATTGATTCCTCTTAATACTTTACTGGCTGTCTGATGGTTTACAGCACATCTCTTTAATCATTACAGTCCAAGTACAAATAATGTTATACCAACTCAAGTGGCATAAAGACCCAGCAACAGTATACTACCTTCCTCCCTCTCATCCTTTATGCTGTTTTTGGAATATATTTTACCTTTACATGTACCATAAACATATAATACATTGTATCTATTTTTGATTTAGAAATCAGTTGTCTTAAAACAGGCAATGGGGAAAGGATTCCCTGTTCAATAAATGGTGTTGGGAAAACTGGCTAGACATGTGCAGAAAGCAGAAACTGGACCCCTTCCTGACACCTTACACTAAAATTAACTCCAGATGGATTAAAGATCTAAACATAAGACCCAACACCATAAAAACCCTAGAAGAAAACCTAGGCAAAACCATTCAGGACATAGGCATAGGCAAGGACTTCATGGCTAAAACA